>CAXKVX010002660.1:0-30364 GCA_964058865.1 Eleocharis quinqueflora
TGACGCTTGCCGCTTGACGCTTAACGCTTGATGCATGACGCTTGCCGCTTGATGCATGACGCTTGACGCTTGATGCATGACGCTTGCCGCTTGATGCTTGATGCATGACGCTTGCCGCTTGACGCTTGATGCATGACGCTTGACGCTTGATGCATGACGCTTGATGCTTGATGCATGACGCTTGATGCTTGATGCATGACGCTTGACCCTTGATGCATGACGCTTGACGCTTTATGCATGACGCTTGACGCTTGATGCATGACGCTTGCCGCTTGCCGCTTGATGCATGACGCTTGACGCTTTATGCATGACGCTTGATGCTTGATGCATGACGCTTGACCCTTGATGCATGACGCTTGACGCTTTATACATGACGCTTGACGCTTGATGCATGACGCTTGCCGCTTGCCGCTTGATGCATGACGCTTGACGCTTTATGCATGACGCTTTATGCTTGACGCATGACGCTTCACGCTTGAGGCATGATGCTTGACGCTTGATGCTTGACGCTTTATGCATGACGCTTGACGCTTTACGCTTTACGCTTTACGCATGACGCTTTACGCTTGACGCTTGATGCATGACGCTTGCCGCTTGACGCTTGATGCATGATGCTTGACGCTTGATGCATGACGCTTGCCGCTTGACGCTTGATGCATGACGCTTGACGCTTTATGCATGACGCTTGACGCTTGACGCTTTATGCATGACGCTTGACTCTTGACGCTTTATGCATGACGCTTGACTCTTGACGCTTTATGCATGACGCTTGACGCATGATGCATGACGCTTGACGCTTGACGCTTTATGCATGACGCTTGCCGCTTGACGCTTGAACATAAGAATATAATATTTGAGACACAAGAATAAATGTAAAAAGTCTATAACATAATGTCTCTAACATAAATTCCTACAACATAGAAGCCTCCAACATGCTATACTAAAAATCTGACGGACTGAACCTTTGAAATGGTCGACCTTCGATGTTTCGACGCCCCCTGCGATGTGCAATACAGCTTGGATCGCGCACGATGCCAGAACATGTGCATGGTTCATTATCTTGTGATACCACCGGAGGAGCAGGGGTCTGCACAAAGATTGGATCTTCACCCCCCGTGTACTGAGTGTAGTCGAATAAATTTTCGACAATGTCGTGGCCCGTGACCGCCTGCTTAGAATAAAACATATGAATCAGAAACAAAATAAACTAGTGAATCATAGTCAAATATTTAATATATATAATCACGAACCTGCGAAGACTGGCATGTCTCGTATGAGGGGTCCGTATATCCTTGGTACGGTCTAATCGTTTCCTGTGTCTCATATACCTGCTTCGAAATACATATGTTAATATGTTCGGAATCAATATTTTACTATACTTATTAAATGTATATTTTTACCGGGGCATTCTGACTCGCAATGAACTCCTCATAGCTGATGTCTCCCCGATAATAATCGCTCCACCTCGCATTTGTAGCCTGTACAGGAAACTCCTCGGGCTGCTCGGGCTCATCATCTGTCGGGATGTCCTCGACAACCTCGGGTAAATTGGCTTCTCTCAATAACTTCTGAAATCGAGGTCCTTGGCCGACATCATCCATGTGCCCTCGACACGATATCAACATTTTTTTGCCGAATTTTTTCAAACCTCGGGTGAAGACATTTCGGACTGCAGCCACAGCATCTTTAAATGCTCGCAAACCCTACAAAATAACAATAATCAATCTTCACTATCAGAGAATAATAACGAATATTAAGTGTTGCTAAAAAATTAGAAAAGATAACTGACCACTCGAGTATACACATCACTATCAGAGACATATGTCTGCGTGCGAGCCGGCTCAGGAGGAGGGCGTGGCTGTGTCACGTCACTGCCAAAGTAGATCTCCAGCTTTATCGTCCTCATACCATTGTCCTCGTACCACTGCATATACTCTCTAGCATACCAATGCTCATCATGCGGGCCATCTACGGGAACACGACATGCACGCCACTGGTTCCAAATATGGTAATAATTCTGCCAATGAATACCCCAGTGATAATCCCTCGGCATAGCACATGGCTCGACACTCTCCAACTGCAAAGTCTCTCCCCAAGATAACGGGGCCACCGGAGGAACATGCTGACGATATCCAAACTGCCTCATAACTCGATCGGGATAGTGAAATGACACTATCCAAAAGTGAATCATAGGTACCCTAACCATCCAGAGGTCATGATCGCGATCCACGATCGATGGTAAAAGGGACAAAATCTCAGTGGTATAAGGCTCCCAAACAACATCAACCCCAGTATCGCGCATCTTATCTAAATCGTCACGAGGGTGTCCCACGCCACTATTATGAGGATTCTCACCCCACAATTTCCGTCCCGTCCACCTCCTACCGTAAGACACACATGAGTCTCGATCAGGAATACCCCATCCAACAAACTTGGTAACTCGGTCCTTCGAAGGTCGACTAGCACGAAACCGATCCCAAGACCAAATCTGCAGTAAATCTAGTGGAGCAGCAATAGTACGAGTATTCACTCTACATGCATTCGATAATGCACGATACAAGTATGCCAAAACGGCACCGCCCCAGTTATAACTAATCGGATTATTCAAATCCCGTAAAAACTGTAGATACATGGCCGGTACACAATCATCACTCGAGTTAGGAAACATAACTGAAGCGAACAAGTCCATAACATAAGCTCGAGTATAGTGATCTACCTGCTCAGAAGTGGGATTATCCGGCATCTCACCGCATACAGTTCGCAGCCACTTCAATCTTATATTATATCCCGAAGCGACCCGCATTTGCTGACCCCTTTTGGTTTGGACCCTACTCTTCCATGCATCATCTCCCGGGTCCCTCCCTAGACACTCTTGTACCGTCTCAGTCCAATCCGTGTCAGAAACACCGCTAACGGGCATACTATCTATGGGTAATCCCCAAATACAGTTCACATCCTGCAACGTAACAGTCATCTTACCCACAGGCATGTGAAATGTGTTGGTCTCCGGCCTCCACCGTTCTACAAGAGCCGTGATCAACGCCTTATCTCGTCTCACGTGACCGACCCTCGAAATGTGATACAATCCCAGTCTCTTTAATGCAGGACCACATCTCTCATCAAATGGTATCTTAACGAAATGAGATATACATTTCAGATCTTCTTTTTCCTGCAATATTTCATAAGTTTATACGTTACTACATCATTGTTAACAAGTATTTTATATTTTGAAAGTAATCTTTAGTTTGTAAAAAAAATACCTTTTTTTTTAAGTGTTGAAACCTTGTGCTGAACGAGAGGCATTTGCAGCAAGTTCGTATAAGGTCTTTGATCAGCCGGGACCTCATCAGAAGGAACCTCTGAGGTACTACGGCAAGAAGTACTTCTTCGAGGCCTAACCATGGTAATAACACTGCATGCAAATTTAATATTAACAATTTATGCATGCATGCAAATTAAGTTATATATTTTATAATCATTTCTTTTGCATGCACAAGCAAATTTCTTTAATTTCTTTCAAAATTAACAATACACAAATTTCTTTAATTTTAAATGCATGTAAACTAAGTTATCTATTTTATAATATTTTTTTGGCATTTTTTGAAATGATATATTTATTTAATAAAAAAAAATAATAAACTATTTTACAAAACATTAACTAAATAACAAAAAACTAGACTAATCAAGAACTAATTTATTTCTTTACACCTACTAAAAATTTACAAAAATTATATTAATTAAGTAATTAATAAAAAAAATTAGTAAAAAAACGTACCAATTTGTTGGCTGTTGGAGAAGAGAAATCTTGCAAAATCTTCGCGTTAGTATATCAAAATCTTGCAAAATTCTTTATTTCTTCACAAAAATTTTAATTTCTTGAGAAGAAGAGGATAAAGGAAGGAAAAAAATAAGGAGCAAGAGAGAGGAAATAGAGAGGGTAGCATGCACAAATAATGCAAGAGAGATGGCAGCAGCATGCATAAATAATGCATACGGCACATGTACATTAACGGGCAAGAACTCAACCCATTCAAATAATGCACGGGCCAACAATCCCATTCATATGTTCATAATATTCTCTATGAAGTCAAAGCAGGTAAGTCACGGGTCAACAATGATCAAATAATGCAATACTCATTCATGAGTCCAACAATGATGAAATTGGTCAAATCACTAAAAATTTCAAATAACATTTCCATTTTTCCATTCACGGGTCCAACACTGGCGCCATAGTCACGGTCAAATCAAAACCCAACCGGATTCTTAGTTTCCAGTACAAAACCGGATTCTTAGTTTCCGGTACAAAACCGGATTCTAAGTTTCCGATTTTCTTATTTTCGTAAATTTTTTTTTTCTTATTTTAATATTTTTCTGTTTTATTTTGTTTATTATTAAAATTTTCGGGAGAGTAGAGAGTGATATGGAGAAATTAAATGTTACAAAAAGACTCTGAAGTACTAATTTTCAGTTCAACCAAAAGGTAGAATAAAGAGAAGAGAAAAAAAAAAGTGAAATTTAGAATTGGTTTAGAAAATGCAAAATAGTTTGGTCGCCAATAAATTTTAGAAGGGAGCTGGAGAATTTTTTATCTGTTCCTGAAAAAACTAAAATAATATCTATGACCCATGTTTCAAACTTCGACAACGGTGATTTTATATTTTAGCGTTCACGTTAACATGTTTAATTTGAACGTATGCGTTCAGAAATACAAATTCTCAACTAAAAAAATTTCTAAGTAAAGTTGTAACTGTGAATGTAGAGTCTAAATGCAGGATTCAAAAAACACTTCTGAACGCATAGTCTGAATGCATCGTCTAAACGCCGTGTTCGAATTACACTACTGAACGCAAAGTCTAAACTTGGAGTCTGAGTGAAGTGTGCAATGGACAGGTACGAAGCAATTGAACGAAAGTGAGACGAAGCTTCATAATCATAGATCGTTGTAATTAATTCGGGTAGCGGTCGAAATTCTTTTCCTTCCCTTGAACCTCTCTTTTTTGCCTTTTTCCTTTATTTTGCTATATAATATATGCTTTGAAATAGCGCGCTCATTAAAGAATAAAGAATAAAGAATAAAGATAGATTGAGATTGAGATTTTCTGTTCATTCCTTGCGTACGGGTCAATTCAGTTCAACTGTCTTTCTTCTCTTTTTCTCTTTTGCTCCTTTTTTTATGAAAAGAAGGCCAATAGGCATCAAAAATTAAAGATCACATATTGGTAATGGTATGAGATGAGGAATTGCGAGTTTTTCTTCTTTGTCGGATGATCAGATCCCTGTTTTGAGGGGTCCGAATCTGCTGCTCGTAAATCCCTGCTTGCTTCCCTGTTTGTCTTCGATCCGACCGCTCGATCGTCACGGACGGCCGTGATTTGATTCAGGGGGCAGATGCTTTGGCCGTTAGATGAGTTTTGAACGGTCCAGATCGAAACAAGCAGGGATTTACGAGCAGAAGATGCGGTTCCTGTTTTGAGATGCGAAAAGGAATGGATGCAAACTGAAAATATTGGAATCAGCGTCTTATACTGATTAAAGTCGCATCAACATAATAATATCTAATACTAGCATTAGATATTATACACAAAATCGATATACTCAAGAAATCAACACTTCATCATAACACTGGTAACTACCCGATTAAGTTAAACATGTTGATTCAGAAGTATAGAAATTTGTTCTGAGGCATGTGATAGGATTCGTCAGTGAATTGCTTATGTATAATTAGTTAGTTTAGAGTAAATATAATTATTTTGGAGGTCATGACTGAACATGTGAATTTTTGTTGTTGTAAATTGTAAAAAATGGTTTTAACGCTACACAAATAAAACGGATTTAAACGGTTTAATTCAAGTTAAAACGGTTAAAATATAGAAAATAAGAAAAAAACAATTATTTTCCAAAAACTTAACGTCAAAGATTTTTTTTCAAGTTAAAACAGTTAAAACGAAGTTTTTAAAAGCCTGTAGAAATTAAATAAATAAATGATAATTAGACAAAAAGATTGCGTTTAAGGGTGTCAATGAGTACGTTATGGGTCGAGTGGAGTTATTTTCGTACTCGTATTAGTTTAAAATTAATCTTACCCATACCCTATCATTACCTGTTAAATTTGACTTATCCTTATCCTACCATTACCCGTTAAAATTATAAGATAACAAATGGACAACGGAAGATACGAGTAATATTAATATATAATATTTGTCAATTTTATAAATAAATTATATTTTACACAAATACGTCTAAAATTAATATTTTTCATAAACACAAGCACAACACGAGAGCAAGTAGTGCATATACATTAACGAAAAATAATAATGTATAATACGAAATATTAGACTAAAATTATAATTATACTTACAGTTTTTTTAAAGAATTAAATGAGAGGATGGTAAGATTAAATAATTAATTAGTTGGATGAAATTAATTTTGGTAGAATCCAAGAAACAAACGTTAATATTCTGTTGAAAATTAAGAGTTTTATCGAGAAGATGACAAATAATAGATGCTCTCATAAAAAACTTAAATTACTAATAGATTAATTATTTTATAAATTTTAAAATAGAACATATATATTTATTTATATTTTTAACTATTATTTTATATTTACCCTATAGGATAACAGGTACGAAATAGCTCTTACTCGTACCCTTATCCATTTAGCTAATGAAAAACTTATCCATATTCATATCAGATAAGCTAACAAAAAAGTCTTATCCATACATGTCTTATCAAATACGATACAAATCGAATAAAATAGTAGAAGGGTTTTGTTGATAACCCTAATTGCGTTGGAAGCTTCAAAAAATAGAAAAGGTCATGGTTTCGAACCCTGACATTTCTCATATAAAAGGTATTTCGAACTTTGGACAGAGAAGAGAAAGGTTTTGTCGCATTTTTGGAGGAAATCTCTAAAGGCTAGAGTTCCCAACCTCCAACCTCGTCATTTCCCATTTTCAGAATTGGACGGTGTTCAAAACACCGTCCTTTTGCTTTTATTTATGTTTTCGATTTGAAAATAGGTAACAGTTATGATATTAATATTCATGATTCGAAATACCGTGCAGAGGAGAAATGCCAGCGTTCGAATCCCCGACTTTTTCTATTTTTAAAACTTTTAGCGCAATCTTTATGCCTAATTATCATTTATTTATTTAATTTCTATTATAAAGAACGGTGTTGATTGTGAAGGCGTGTCATTGCTTCTTCCAATAATAACAACTTATAAATTTATAATTTACCTGAGAGTGACACTGCTTATATATTTTATATACACTTTCAAACAAATTATCTACTTCCGCAAATACATTCCCTTTGGGTAATCCCATGTTGCTTCTAATTGTCTTAAGAAATTGACCGGTATTTGCTAACTTTCACCTATTTATGATAAATTATAGTTAGTCCATAAAATGATTCATATAGTTTTCTTTGAGAAAATAACTAGAATATAAAATATTTTATAAGTACTAACCTGGGATCAAGGCAAGTAGCAAGTATGCTGACCGGCGATATGTCTACCCAATACTTAAGAAATTTTGCTTTAATCGGTGGTAGTGCGTGCCTCAAAACAGAATCATGAGACAAAGTCGTCATTTGAGTGATGTACCAATCTGAAATAGTTACAAGCTCCTCCAATAGGGCACTCGTTGTTGGCGTATAAGATGCAGAAAGTTTCACGATTGCGGTATAAAAACTTCCAAAAATGGAACCATCTTCTCAAGTGCGTCCCACTCGGAGGAAGACAATCGAAATTGTTGGCCTTGAGGGGTCCTGCTTGTTGCATGATCCAGGGCTGATCTTAAATGTTGTGTCTTCCTCAACAATCGATATGTACTGTTCCAGCGAGTGTCGACGTCCCAAGGAACCTTAACGTGGCGAACGCTCATACGAGTACACAAATCTACAAAAGCTTGTTTCTTGCGAATGCCTGAATCTACATACCTGAGGGCATTCTTATACTTTTCAAGTAATTCGTCAATTTCTTTTACCTCAAGTCCCGCTTTAACAATTAAGTTCAAAATATGACATGCACATTTTGTGTGAAAAAATGCACCATTCAACATGGGTTGAAGGTTGTTGCTTAAAAGGCGAATTGCGGCATTACAATTACTAGCATTATCGAAAGCAACAGCAAAAATCTTATCTTTCAATTGATATTCCTCAATTACTCCTAGCACATATTCAAATATATTGTTTGCATCATGTGGGTAGTCCAACTGATGAAAAGCAATTAATCTTTTATTTTAAAACCAGGTACCAAAGTTAATATCTTGGGTGATCCAATGGGCAGTAACAGAAGAATATGACATGTTATGTTTACCAGCTGACCAGATATCAAAAATTATGGATACCTTATAGTTGGCTGACCTAAATTCATCATACAATTATGATCGTTTAGTCCAAAATATATTAAACAAATCATCCTTGGTTCTTTTGTGGTATGATTTTCTGAACTGGGGATGTAAAGACTCAGTAATAAACTCCTCAAACAAGGGATCACATGTCATTGATAATGGTTTTTCAGATCGTACACAATACTTCATGAAATTTTTCCTAACCTTATCGGGGTCGTACTTAAGGTACCCTCCCCCAACACCAAGTTGTGTTTAGACCATAGAAGTTCGACGTTCTTCAGGTATAGTTTCACCTTTTTTTATCATGTGTTAGTTTATGTTTTAGTAATTTTTCGGTACCTTGGTCAACCTTGAAATCATATACTTTCAAACAAATTAAACACTTAGCTGCAACGGTGTTGCCATTTGGACCTTTGATATCCTCAAAGATCTCCTATGCCGGCGATGTCTTTGTTCGAGCTCTCTTGCTTGTTGTGCTGCGTTGACTTCCATTTGTACGACCCTCCACAGATTGAAGAGTCTCATGAGCTTCTAGGTTCATTGCTGATGATGACCCAACTAACATGGGTGGGACAGAAACATTGCCGATGTGTGGAACTCGTGGCGGGAGACCGTATGCTACATTCAAATCTACTCTTGGTTCTACGTTCGATTCGGTATTATACTCCGGGGTCACACCTAATTGTGCACTTATTTGTTCAAGCCAGTTCAGGTTGGTGTTCGGATCCATATGGATGATTGGTAGAAAACAACAAAAAATGTAAATAAGGAGGATTTTTTTATTTGTGAATTAAAAAAAAACTGCATAAAATATAGAATGATGTTAATTAATTATTTAAATATAAAGAACAAAAATATTTTTTATATTAGAGACTTATAAGAGACTAAAAAAAGAATGATGTTAATTAATTATTTAAATATAAAGAACAAAAATATTTTTTATATTAGAGACTTATAAGAGACTAAAAAAAGATAATTATTAAAAAATAGAAAAACGAATTATGATTGTATTTTGTATATTAATTATTTTAAGAATTCGTACCTCTAACAAAAGACCACTAAATTAGGAAATTAAGAAGTTTCAAGACGAGAGGGAGAGAGCTTAATATAACAGAATATAAAGAGTGAGATTGTGAGATTTGGATGAAATGAGTTTGATGAATTATGGTTGTATATATAGTTGAATTTTAACTTGAGTACTGTCAGTACATATTATACCCCGTGAGTAAAGTACTATGTTGTTTCATTCCGCCCGTGAGTCCGTGACTATTGAATATTGATTCATCTCCATCAAATTTCATTGAAAGAGCAGGTAGGGGACCGGGACCATCTGCTACTTTGCTAGTAGATAAACCAAAGAGAAGTTGTATGGTAGGCCGGTAGCAATCTGTTACCTTTTTTTCTTTGCTTGGGCTTGGTGTAGGTAGAACACATGAACATTAGGCCCTCCTATCATGTTATCTTCTTGCGAACCCAGTATAGAACAGAGAATTCGCGTATCGCATGATTATCAGAGAAAAATTGTAACACTGCTCTCGATTGGTCAGAGTCTCAGAGAGGTACTGTGGTTGGCAGATAAAGAGGTACTGACGTATTGTGCGTGAGGTGAGGCTGCTTCCTGCTTGGCAGACCCCTTTGCTCTTTTCCTTTCTTTGTTTGGGTCGGGTGTAAGTGAACCGTGCCAGCAGCGACCCTGCTTGTCATGTGAATTCACAGTGAAACGGGCTCATCGCTAAGGTCTCTTCATTAATCTCCCCTGTTGCATTAAATATCTCTCCAAAAGTTGTGGGTCCCACTGGTTGGTACTCGTACTACCCAATAGCTAATTAGCTATATAGCTCATAGTTGAAGTACCTTGTTGTTATGCTACATAATTAATTTTCTCATTTTTATTTTTAAAGTTCAATATTTACCAACCTAGCTCTACCAAACTTGAACAAACATGAATAAGAGCGAAAGAGAGAAGGTGATTTAGAGGCGATCCAAATCCGGTTGGGGAGGTCGCCTCTGACCTCCTCCCCTCCCCCCTTCTTCTCCTCCTCCTCCTCCCCCTGGCCCTGTGGGTGTAGTGAGTTCGATTGCGAGTTGATAGAGCAAAGATCGTCGACCCGTCCTGAGTCAGATCGTTGAGCGAAGATTGTCGACCCTGGCCCCGAGGTTGAGGAGCAACACTGGATCGTTGGTGTATTTCTGAGATCTGACACAGGCGATTGTTCTGAAATCGATATTAGCCTAGAGACGATGATCCTTACAATCGACAGCAGTTCTAGACAGATCTTGTCAGGACCTGGTGCTGAGGTGCTTGAGAGCGATTTGAGGCTGAATGAGTATGCCATCAGATCCATCCTGGTTGGAAGATTTGATCGAAGAGGTTTATTTCATGCCTTGCTCTCGATAAAAGCAAGGCATTGACGGGGTGACAAAGATCTAAGATCAGAGATGAGACGAGGGTGAGATTACGAGAACATATCAGTCAGGCCAGATTGAAATCAGGTAAAGAGGTGTCAGATCGAGGCAAGGCCTGAGTTAGGACTGCTGATACCATATCAAACAGTGAGCTGACGATCTGACAAAGAAGATTGTATCAGAACAGCGAGGGTGCTAGTTGAGAGATGATAAGGATGGGCTAAGAGGGTGATGAGATGATAAGACTGGTAAAGGAGGTTGTTGTGAAGTTGCGATGATGCAGATGGAGAGTGAAAAATGCTGGCTGGGACGAAAGTCAGATGGCAATGATGGGGAAGTGTTTGCTGGGAGATGCAACTTGGGTGAGGCGTTGATCGAAAAAGAGAGGGTGATTGATCGTTCAAATGTAATCGAAAGATGCTGATCGTGAGATGTGTTGATCGAAACACTGAGCCGATTCGATTCTGACTGAATTGTGCCTGCTGACCGAGAAAGCAAGTATTCCAGAAGATCAGAACAGAACAGGTATACCAGGTGAGATATGTGGTGTTGAGGTAAGATATGTGGTTCTTAGAAGATCTGAACAGAAGATCAGATCAGAAAAGAATAGGTATACCAGGTTTTGCATCAGAAGATATCAAAGGGTACTTGATATTGATTACCAGAAGAGGTCGGAGTCTGGCTGAGCAGTCCTCGCTCTGATTTCGGATCCCAATTTTGATCAAGGGGATGGTTAATCGTACCTTGCCCACGATATAGGCAAGGTAACGACAGTTATGTCAAGGCTCTTAGATCAAAATTTGTGATTAGGAAGAGGATGCGATGACAGCTCGGCAAGACAAAGCTGAAATCTGGTACTGAAGTGTTGAGGATCGTTCAGTGAGGATGAACTAGTATATGTGACTGGGACAGAAGCTGATAGGCTCTTAGATCATTTGAAGTCTGGTACCGAGTGACTGGTACAGGTGCTGATTGGATGCTAAGGACTAGTACAGGTGATGATGCCAGCAGAAGTGGTTGATGATTCCAGCTGGTAAGGGAAGGGTGATACCAGCTGGTAAAGGGTAGAGAATATGTGAGTAATTTGTTAGGGCCAGGGGTTAGGATTCTTTAGAGCTGTTTGATATGTTGGGATGTTTATATTGTTTTGGATAAACGATATAGTTGGAGAAATTTGGGTTAGATTAGAGTAGGGTTTAGATGTTGTGCACGAGAAGATAATTTGTGTGTTTGTGTGTCTTTTTTTTAGTTCTTTTGTACCTTCTTTTTTCTTTGAAAATAGAAGTGGTGGGATTTAAGCCCACTTATTTAAAAAAAAAAATTTAAGTTCAATTCATGTTGCATATTTATTATATACAACTTGTCCAACAAAAGAAATAATGAAGAGGATATTAATAGGAAATGGTACATGTAATATCTCAATTTGACTTGCAACTAACTTAATCAATTATATATGTGGCACTTGAAATTATCAGGAATGTGATGCACTGCTAAATTAACAAGTCTTTAAATTTGCAAGGATGGAGACACCTTCAAATTTATTTGCATAAATCGATAAATTGATAATTTGGCACATCAAATTCAATTTATGATTCAGAAATGTAGATGCTAGCTTTTAGTTTACGGTACATGAAATATCTTGAGTAGGATAAAAATGGTATATTGTTTATACTTGGCAAATGATACACAACGTCAGCAGGGGCGAAACCAGCGGGGGGCCGGGACTCATCCGGGCCCCCCTTTGGCCCAGAAAAGTTCAAACTCTTTTGTTTAATTTTCTAATTAAATTTAATTAAATACTAAGATTTTAGCTAAAATTTTGATTAAAATTGAAAAAAAAATTATTAAAAATTTATATAATTTGATCAAAATTAAATTTTAACATTTTTATAACATTGAAATTAGACTGTACTTGCAAATCGCTCCCTCTTACTCAGTGTTCTGGTTCCACCCCTGAACGTCAGTATTATAATTCTAAATTGGATAGATATCAGTTTGTATTTTACTTTGTCATTGTGGTCCATTGGATCGTTCGTTGTGATTTGCGCCAATATGATGATCAAAGATCTAATGGTTTCACAATCGCAAAGCGTGTATTTTACCGCGCTTTGCAAAGCATAATAGCACGACTCTCTCTCTATATATATGTGTGCGTGTCATAATACATAAATACATGGGCAGACCACTATGCATCTGGCTACGTGCCTCCATTATTAAGCCCATCTAAAGCGCGTTATGATATTTTCCGGCGCTTAATTGTTCTAAGCATGTATTTTACTTCATTTTTAAAACCAATTTCATTTCATGGGAATATATTTTTGTCTATCCGAATTTTGCACGTATAAGTTAAGGTTTTTTAAATAAATAATGAAAAAGTGCAGAAACATGAGCATGAACGAATTTGATGGGCATTACAAAATGTATGTTTTTAAGTATGCTTCGTGCGAATTAGCTTATTGACAAAACATACATGTACTACTCCGTCTTAATTAATTACATGTGTACATGCAGCAATATTTGGTGCTATATCCGTCTTTTGCTTGGAAAATTCACATTGAGTCATTTTTTTTTAAGAAAGAAAAACTCTGTTGTCGTCGCATCGATTATAATTTATATATTGTGTCCGACCTTCATTATCAAGATTTCTGGCTCCATCTATGACAACCACAAATTCAGACTTTAAATTAGTACTTTAATATTTATTTTACTTGCCAAATAGAAATAGTGTGGGAATTAATGTTTACAATTAATGCTTATAGGCTAGCTAATATACTATTTGTTAGCAAAATACTTGAATGATAATGATTGGCACTTGGTACAAGTATATTATATATATTCTTGGACTACGTATTATATGATTAATATATCTAATGTTGTCACTAATATAACATGTAGTAATATAAGATATGTCATAAATGTGATTAATTATGAAATGGCATAATACGTATTTCGCTAAGTTTTGGATACAAATACATCTTGAATTAAAGTGAATTAGTTATAATTGTTGATGGACCAATTATGATTAGTTCAACTAATGCTAGTTTTAATGTAAAGTTAGAAATATTATTTGACTAATTCAATCAAATTGGATCAAAGGGCCAAACAAAATATACCAATCAGCAAGTGTATTGCGACCGCAAAAGTCTCTTTGCAGCCAGAAAAGACTAGAATAGATTTGGCAATAAATATGCAGAATTTCAGCCAAAGTCACTTGCGGACGCAAAAAGTTCTTTTGCGGTTGCAAGCGACTAGACAAATTTCCTGCATATTTTCATCCAAGTCAATTGCAGCTGCAAAGAGTCCTTTTACGGCCACAAACAATGAGACCATAAGGCACAATTTTCTGCTTTATTTTGCTGATATTTTTTCTGACTTGTGCTCTAAATAATACCAAATTTTGTGTGCGTGTTTACATCAGTAATACACACATTTTGGAAATATTTTGGAGAGAATTTGGATATCAAATATTTTATAGAATATTTGTTATTAATGACAGTATTTCTTCAAGATACGTTATCATACCATTTAAGTGTTGGGTCTCCAAGCAATACCAGTGTATTAGGCACACATGTGATGTGCTTAAGCTCTACACTGATCTCTTCATTAAAGTCAATTTCCTCCATGGTTATTTGTTACTTTAAAAGAAAAAAAGAGAGCACTGGTATCTGCTTGGAAGGACTTGCTAGCGATCGTCGCGAGGTGCTGCTTGATCATCTTCACCGATTTCGTGATTTGCTTGAGTGACAAAAGACAAGATGCCTTAGAGACAAATAGTAAGTTCTCGCTTTCGCTTATTTTATTATCTTAAATCTTACATGACATTTTTATCGCAATTGTTTAATTTAGAGTTTCGATATTTTATTTAGCTCTACCTATTTTGAAATTACACCAACATCAAATATTCAACTTTTGAAATTAAAGGCCGAAGCCCAAACTGAAACTCCTTCACATTTTTCGTCTAACAATTCACAAATTACAAATCATGGATGTTTGTTATACAAGTATTTTTTTTTAAAACGGAATTTTATATTTGATTCGCATTGATATATAAAATTATTTCATTATGGCCTCTACAGTTACAAATTGTAACCTTTGATACTATCAATCTACTAATATTATAATTTCCCATTAAAATTTGCTAAGAAGAATTTCGTATAAGATATAGTGCATGTGAAAACCATTATTTGCGGAGTGGAAGTCTCTCAAAAATTTTCTGTCTCTGTTCTTATCTGAAAATGCATTCATATATAACATTCTAAACACATGCAAGTGTCAGATTTAAGACTTAATTTTACTATTTTTGAGAAATAGTTATGTTCTTTATATTCTGAATTTATAATAAAAATCAGGGATAGGCGGAAAAAAAGAAATCTGACACCAACATTTGAACAGCTTGATATTATAATGACATAGCGTCCGCAAGGATTTGGCAGCAACTCTCTGGAAGTAGGAGCAAGAGTTTTGCGGACTCAAGGAGTTCCTTGCGCCCGCAAGAAAATGACTGCAACTCTCTGGAAATAGGAGCAAGAGTTTTGCGGGCGCAAGGAACTCCTTGCGCCCGCAAGAAAAGGGGTTCTGGCTCCTCTGACGCTTGGAGCGGAATGTTTGCGAACGCAATCATATCCTTGCGTTTGCAAGGATTTTCTTCGAGTCTTCTCTGAAGCTGGGACAAGATGTTTGCGGACGCAAGGAAATCCTTGCGATCGCAAGGAAATGCTGAAGTGCTCCGATTCGTCCGTCTCGGGATCCTGAGCCTATATTTAGTGTTCGTTTCTTTTCCAATCTCTTGTACCTGCATGTTAAATCAACAACAGGAGAATCAATGCGAACTTGCATGCTTTTATACTACTAAAAGTCAAGAAAGCATGAAAATTGATCGAAATACATTGTCGGATTACGCGTTCTGACGCGTGCAAAATATAACGATCACTTACCTTACTGGGTAGACTATCTAGGGTTATGCACAATAGCGCAGGGGTGGAGCGCCTAGAAAGGATGGCGGTCCCGTGATTGACAGAGAAACGCGATTGGGGATGGCGATGACGAGAAGGGTGTGTCGCCGCTAGAGACAGAGAGAGAACGAGTAGAGAGAGATCAGATCGGATTGGGGTTTGAGTTCAAAGAGAGTTATGGATTAACCCTATAATGAACGGTTGTGATGTTACTTTCAACTATATCCAACGATTCAGATCACTTGTTAAAAATTAGCATTAGAACTTTGACACAGAGCAGATAATTATTTCCAGTTTCACTACACTTAAAGAAAATAGTATTAGCTCATTTGGTTTGAATTGCACCTTGATTACTTGGAGTTCTCAAGTTCGAACTCTTTATCTAGCAATAATTTTTTCATTAACGGTTATTGTATATTTCTCATTTTTTCTAACAATCATTATTTTAAGTCAAAATCATATAATAAGAAAATTAAAAGATAATTTGCTATACGAGAATGTCAATATCACATGAAGATACGAAATTTATATAATTTCATGATGAATATAAGAAACTTTATATTTTATGTATAATTTGGAGAATGTTTGTAAACGTTCAAGTTTTTTTATTGTACCAAAAGCAATAATTGTATGCAAAATATATTTTTGTGAACGTTCTATCTTAGAAAATAAAAATTTAGCATTTATATCTTAAAATAAATCTTTAGCATCTTCAAGAAAAATCATAATTGCGAGAGTTAAAAAGTTCTTTTTCATAATGTTTATAAATAAGAATTTCAGCGATGTTGTGTGAAATTTTATGCAGGAAAGCAAAACATCGATGTTTTTCATCGATTCAACGATGTAAAGAAGAATTTTAGCGATGTTTTAATTCGACCCAACTAAAGGCAAAAAATAAAATAAGAAAGAAAAGGGAATGAGGATTTCATACCTAAGAGGCTTTACAACCTGTTGGAAGGAGTACAACTTTACACTTGGAATAACTTCATTCCTCGAGCAACGGGATTGAGGTTTGGAATATCTATCTTTATTTCAACGGGATTGAGGTTTGGAATATCCAAAATTTCACTTCCATGTATGGGCCTAATTCTTACAATGAATCCGTTATTTCATCTCCTATTTATTCTGGCCCAAATATTTCACCAAGACAATTGTACTTGAGCCCGTTTATTCAACCGGATGCTACACACAGGCCACAGCCACAGTCTGAGTCTAGGGTTCCCTTTGATGTCATAAAACCAAACTCCCATCTCCCTTATATATATATGGACAGATCAATCCTCGTCTGAATTGAATCAGAAATGTCGGCGGCGGCGGAAAAGGTGGTTCCGGAGTCGGTCTTGAAGAAGCAAAAGAGGGAAGCGCAATGGGCTGAGGAGAAGAAACAAGCGTTAGAGAAGAACCGCAAGGAGGCCAGGGAGAAGAAGAAGATAATCGCTCAGAAAGCTCACAAGTACGCCGAGGAGTACGATAACCAGGAGAAGGAGCTGGTCCAGCTCAAGAGAGAGGCAAGGCTCAAGGGAGGCTTCTATGTCAGCCCTGAGGCCAAACTGCTCTTCATCATTCGTATCAGAGGGTATTTGCTTTTCAGATTTTCTTTTCTTCCTTTTCTTTTATCAATCTTAAATTTATTAATAGCAGCTAAGTAGATGTTTCATATGATTCTTATTTCTTATGTAGTATAAATGCCATGCACCCCAAGACCAGGAAGATCTTGCAGCTTCTCCGTCTCAGACAGGTATTGCATACTTTTCAGACCAATCCTTGGGTTCCATAGCAATTAATTGATCTCTATTGCTCACTGGTTTTTGTGCTGAAACTATTTTTCCATTTTATGGTTGTTTTTGGATGATTCAACAGTTAGGTCTAGTTGTTATTCGGCCAAAACACAGTATCACTTGCAACTACAATAAACTGGTTTAAAAGCGTATTACATCTAAAACGCCTCATTAACTTGTGTTAAGTTAGAATTATTAGAAATAGCATGGTGAATTTATACAATTTGATGTTGTTGCAGATCTTCAATGGTGTTTTCCTGAAGGTCAACAAGGCAACCATCAATATGCTTAGGCGTGTGGAGCCTTATGTTACATATGGGTAAATTAAAATTCTATGAACATGATTCATTTTGAAGTTATTTGATATTTGATGTTTAATCTAAGGAATCTCATTAACATGGTTTGTTTTCCTTGATCTTAGATATCCAAATCTGAAGAGTGTAAGGGAGCTGATTTACAAAAGGGGATATGGCAAGCTCGATAAGCAGAGAGTCCCACTCTCTGATAACTCTGTCATAGAGAAGGTACTCTTTTATCTTCATGGATAACTGCTTGTAACATATGGCCTCTATTATGTGTGAATTAGTTTATCTTACCACTTGAATGACATGAAGATTGTATTTGAGGCATTTGGGAACATCTTTTGTTGGTCTGCATGTAAATTATTAACTTCTTGTTGTGTGTGTGTGGGGGAGGGGCGCTGCAATGATTGTGTACTTTTTTGGTCACATAATCTATGTAGTGAATTTAAATTTGAGAAAATATTCGTTGTGTAGGCTTTGGGCCCTCATGGAATTATTTGCATCGAGGACTTGGTGCATGAGATCCTGACCGTTGGGCCTCATTTCAAGGAGGCTAACAACTTTTTATGGCCTTTCAAGTTGAAGGCCCCATTGGGAGGCCTCAAGAAAAAGCGCAACCACTATGTGGAGGGTGGTGATGCTGGGAATAGGGAAAACTACATCAATGAAATGATCAGAAGGATGAATTAGGATTCTTTCATCCTGTGTTTTGCATTGCTTCTCTTTAGTTTGAACAATTTTGTTGTTAGAATTTTCGATATGCCAAGTTTTGAAGACAGTATATTTGTTTGCCATGCTGTGCTAGTTGTGTTGAGAGGGTACAAGCTATTGTTTCTGCCAGTGGGATTAGTTTAAATATGAGTTATTTATTGAATGTGTTTTTCATGTGGTAAACTGCTTAGAAAACGTTTTAAATATTGATTGTGCCTTGTGATTATAACATGCATACGCTTATTTGTTTATATTGGTAATCAACAAGTAACCTAACTGAAATGAACAAAGTTTTGCTATGTAATTAAGATGCGTCAAATGTGCTAATCGAAAGGTTTCTAAAAGCTTAGCTCTTCAATTTTCTAACATGAGGTTAAAAAAACAGATGTGTTCCAACTTCAAAGTTTCATCAATTTCTATGAGCAGTAGCCACGTATAAAGTTTGATTTGGTAAAAGAATGTTACATCATAAAAGAACAATTAGAACAAACTTTAGAATAGTTCATAAAATGAAGTCCAATTATGACACTGCTAATTGAAGAAGATTGTTCTACTCACAAAGAAATGTTACATAATTTTTCCGGTTGTACTAAATGCATGTAATTGAAGAGATCATTCCCATAATGGTAAGAGTAGAAGCAAATGCCATTTTAACTGGGAAGTATGCTCAGTATTCATAAGAGGAAAAAGACAAAGGGGGCAGAGAGAGAAAGAGAGAAGCGTAATACTCTTTTACTTGTGTATATACTCATATCGTATTCGATAAGATGTTTATGTGTAATATTTTTTGTTAGATAATTGATATGGGTATTCGTAATATTTATTTTTTGTTAATTAAATGGACAAGAGTACGAATAAAGATTATTTTGTATCCGTTGTTCTATAGGATAAATTATAAAAAAATATTAGTAAAAAAAAATAAGAGATGGAATATTTGCATTTTAATTTAATTGTTTTGATAAAATGATTTGAGTTGGAACCAACTGTATATTTATATATTTTTTATTTATGTAGGGATACATCTATATTAAATAAATAAGTTTTGATAGCTTATTATAAAATATAGAAAAATAATAATTATGGGAATGTGATCATAAATCCAATCAACTTACCTATTTACATTATACAAAACTCTAAAATCTCAAAAGAGGTTTCAATATTGATGACTAATCTCAACAATCTTAATTAGTCTATCTTTATAATCTCATCAGGAAAGCTAAGGTATATTTTTAACATGAAGTCACTAGAACAAGGGCATCTAAAAATAAGTGACCTGATTTCAAATCCCGGAAAGTGAGAAGTGATGTATTATCTGAACTAGGATAAAATTGAAAAGGATACCAACTTGCCATAAGAGAACTTGGTCCCAATAGAAACCACCTCTCCACATCTCATGATGAAGCACAAAACAACTGATTCTGAGTAGTGAGTAGGACTCCATCAACTTCTTTCCTCAAAACAAAAAGATGGCAGTTTGGATCCTAAATTTGGCCTCTTGGGCACTTTTTTTATACAATGGTTACTTCAACTTTACAAGTGTTGTCAGAAAAATATCATTTCAAAGTAGTGGCATGAATTGTTTTATAATAGAATTCCATATACAAAAATAGCTAATGAAAGGTGAAAACTACAATTTTACACTGCAATGAGCATGGTGTATAGATAATAGTCGTGGGACAAACATCGGTTTTATTTGGTTTAATAAAAATTAAGTAGAAAGTCCACTCCCTTAAAAATGTTCGAATCTAAATTGCCCTAGCTAGTTTGTTGTTTGGAAGTGTTGAAGTGGTTCTCAATCGATGATGAAGTAAAGGAAAGTGCATGGTATCCAATCAATTTGGGAATGCAGAGTTCATATACCCTTAATTAGTACTTAGTAGGATTCTGTACAATACATCGGCCATTGTTTTAAGTTCATTAACACATACTTTCTGTTAGGAAATTCAAAGTACCTGTAAACAGTGAGGATTCGTATTGTTTTTACAAAAATGAGTACATGTTAGTACATGTTAGTACTTTGTTAGGTTCTAAAATTTGACGAGAGGTTTGGGTGCAGAGAAGCACATTTGGGCATGTAGCTCTCAGTCTCACAAGCATAGATGAACACATCTATCTATTATTCTCTTTCTTCCATAATATTGCTAAGCAAGTCGATACAAATTGATGTTACTCAAGTAAATTCTACTCACTGATTGTGAATTTAACCAAACACAAAGTGACCTCAAAGAAGAAAAAAAATGTAAGATACAAAAGAGAAAACATTGTACTCAGACCTGAACATAGTTGCAAATATGCAATATTCTTGTCCAAAATGATGTACCAACAAAAAATCAAGAAAAAAATTCGGATTAAAACAACAATACTACTCCGAGAAAGAGACAAGTCGTTTGGAGCAAGATGAACAAGTGTACTTCCTTTTAGTTGTCATGCTGAGTGTTAGACAAAAGATTTTTCTTGTGCACTCCACAGTTGTTGCCGTCACCTCCCCATTACAGTATGGGCAGCTACTGGGCGCCTTCTCTGTGCCGAGGACTCTTTTGTCTTCTGTGCAAATCAAACATGATGTGGTTACCTTCATCATTTTTGTAACAATGCCGAAAAAGAGCAACTGTAGTAGGCGAGAGGAGGGCTAGGGGAGCAAACCAGACTAGAACTTGTGAAGAGAAGTGAATTGAAGTGCTGAGTTGATACCTTGTATCATACAGTACAAGGTGTTTTCTACTTTGGACTCTAAAGTCTAAACCAACCAATTCTTTTGTCCGGGTTGGTGGTTTGGATTTTTTTTTAAATGGTCAAAGAAGTAATTTCTTTATCAAATCTGGCAACGACTCTCTAATAATATCACAGAGGACCAATGATACAATTAATATTTGCGCTTCTAAATTTTTTTCATTTTTTTTCCAACTCTCATGCATTTTCTGAAAGTTTCAGAATAAATTTTACACTTTAGAGGAACAAGTATTACTTGCACCTCTAAAACTGTTTATGAGCGCAAATATTAGTTGCGGCCTTAACCATTTGATATTTTCGGAGATCATTATCGTACATATCTGTTAAAGATGTTACTTCTTTGACTCTTTTTGAATAAATTCCTTGTGGTTTAGTTAGTTTAGTTTTCTCTAGTTGGATTGAAACTGGAGAGATCAGTAGTCATAATATATAGTGTAATCACACCACTTTTAGCTACTTTTTCATGAAGACTTGAAAAGTCTTACTAATTCTCAATACTTTGTATCTACTCCTCCAAATCAGTCTACCAGGCACTATCCTCTACAGGGAAGATTAGGTCTGGGACATGTATCATATGGAATGCCAAGGTTGTACCATCTCTCAAAGTTTTCTTCGCCTTTCTTCTCAACAGATTACTCACACAGGAAATGTTGGCCAAAAGGCACATACCGCACGTGTCGGGTTGTGTGATGTGTGATGATACCGGGGAAGAAACGACCTTGCACCTTTTCTTCTAATGCTCCTCAGCAAAACAAATCTGGTTACAGCTAGGCAGAACAACAAGGTTAGTTATCAATGATCCAGCGACACCAATCCAAATCTTTCGAGATAGCCTCCCACCCAGGGCTTCTACCAGGAATATTTGGCTGACTCACATCATAATCACTACTTCAACAATTTGGAAAGAACGAAACTAAAGAATTTTCAGAGGAAGGAGGACACCAGTACCAGCCCTGGTACAGATAGTCAGACATGAAGCAAAGATGTCGCTGAGGTTCTGCTGATCAGAGCAGAACAGTGTAGGATAGAATTTTGTGTATTGATATAGTCATATTTTTGTATCTGTGATAGTGTAGGATCCTGTAGGAGCTTGCAATAGTAGCTGTGCGATGGGATGCTATGTAACTATGTGTAGGTTCGGGTTAACATTGACAGCCGTTGCCAATGCTCTAAAAAAAAAAAAATTCTCAATACTTTGAGGACCCCTCAACAAGTCCCATTAGAAAACTTCATTACAACATTAGAATGCTAGAGTTGTTGTTCCCTTGTTTAAAATGGAAGAAACTTGATCATTAATTTCATCATAAATGATAGAAAAAATGACAACATACACATTAATTTGCCTGTACCCAAAAAACCAGTACTAAACTGTCTAGTATTTATCATTAGAAGTTGGGAGTAGAATGTCAGTTTATGGCATAGATCCACACATTCAATTTTTGAGACAGTTTTAGCACTTTTTAGTACAAATTGATTTTGTTAACCAATAACAATACATGAATGGAAGTGTTAAGAAATAAAATAGAATAATTAGGTACTGTTGAGCCTCAGAAGTCACTGTTGGACTGTCAAGTCATCATAGGCCATAGTAGGTGAAAGAACCAAGGATTATAAAAGTCTAGGCTACTATTTCAGTTTTGACTTTTAACTCAGATTAGATTTTTAGCCGTTAGCTTACTATTGGATCACTTGTATAAAAGACACAGCTGCCTTGTAAATTAGGAACTTACTTCATACAATAAATATACAAAGTACTCCTTTATATTTCAACATGGTATCAGAGCAGGTCTGACTGCTCATCATATACCCAATATTCTTCAAACCAATATACTGATCTCTTATTTGAGACCAGATCATACTTTTATACCAGAACCATATCTCCATACCAACAATATACCAGACTCGATACCTGAGCTCTGGACCATAACAATAAACCAACCATACCAGTAAGATACTGATAGATACCAGTTCATCATCTTACCAACATGTCCCAGACACAAGAAATACCACAACTTATATCCAACCAACTGCACGGCACTGGGAACTATGTTCCGTGGGCCAGGTTAGTGACCCTAGCCCTCAGTGGCAAACAAAAACTTGGGTTCATCACAGGAACCAAAGAAAAGCCGATACCTGCCAACCCTACAAATCCAACGAAAGAAGAAAGTGAGAAAATAGAAGAATGGCAATCCCAGGACCATTTAATCATGTCTTGGTTGCTAAATTCTATGGAAAAATCTATCGCAAATATGATGATGTACCTGAAATCCTCAAAGGAGATCTGGGAAAAAGCTAAAACCAGATACGAAAGCCAAAAAAACTATGCTCACATATACACACTAAAGCAAGAGCTTGTGAGTATCAGAAAAAGGCCGGATCAAACCAACAATCAACTTGTTACCGAAATAATGACCAAATGGGAAGAACTAAACAGTTACTTGCCCCCAACCGAAAACCCAACAGAGATCGAGAAAAGAAACGAATTGGAACTAGCTTTCACTTACCTGAGAACTCTAGATTCGAGCTATGAGCACATCAGGTCTCAGCTACTCCTCTCAACCGAGACCCTCACGTTTGACAAAGTGGTTGCTCAGATCCAGCAAGAGGAGCCACGGCGTGCGCTCATGAACCTCGTGCCAGCCGTCGACGGACCTGAGAGCAAGGCGTTCGCCATAAAAGGTCGAAACCCTAACCCTAGGTACGGAGGCGGCACGAGACAGAGCCACTATACTAAGAAGTGCGACCACTGTCGAAAGGAGGGCCATGTGAAGAGCGAGTGCTGGTTCTTGCATCCAAACCTCAGGCCGAAGCACTGGGTGGACAAGGAAGGGGGCGGAGTAACAGAGAGACAGGGGGAGAGGTTTATTCAGAAATCTTTTGGTTTATCTGATAATAGGAGTGAACTGCCTTTTGAATTAATTCACTTCGATGTATGGGGGCCATCCCCAATTACCTCATATAACAGATATAATTACTTTGTTACTTTTATTGATGATTTTTCTAGAGCTACTTGGGTTTATTTATTAAAGAATAAAAGTGAAGTATTCTCATGTTTTGTCGAATTTAATAATTTTGTAGAAAATCATTTTAATACTCATATTAAAACCTTTAGATCTGATAATGGCACATAATATATAAACAACCATTTTTTACAATATTTTAAAAACAAAGGAATCATACACCAAACATCATGCGTAAACACCCCTCAACAAAACGGAGTTAGCGAAAGGAAAAATAGACGCTTACTTGACAAAACTCGTGCTCTTATGTTCCAAACACATGTTCCAAAATTTTTTTGGTCAGATGCCATTCTCACCTCTACCTATTTAATTAACAGACTTCCCAGTGCCAAATTAGATAATAAGAGTCCATTAGAACGTTTATATCAAAGAAAATTTAACTTAGACCATTTAAGAACATTTGGATGCACATGTTATGTTCACAAAAAAAGAATAGACAAACTTGACACCAACTCCACCAAAACTATCTTTTTAGGATACTCATCCACAAAAAAGGGTTATAAATGTTACGATCCTAACACTAATAAGTATTTCATATCCAAAGACGTCATATTCTTAGAAGAACAACCTTATTTTGATCACAATAAAGAGGAAGAGATCGGTGAGTCCTTTACCCTTACAAACGACCAAAGTGTACTACCAAACTTCACCAACTTAGAGGACTTAATTGAACCAAATCGTGAAACTGTCCAAATTCCCGAAGAAGATATAAATCAAGAGGATATGGTAGTTGAAGAAACACAACCAAGAAGAACGATTAGAACCATACGTCCATCTACTCGGTTAAGAGACTATGTCACGTACAAGGTAAACTATCCTATACAAAATTTTATATCCTATGATCATGTATCACCAAATCATTATGCCTTCATATCTTCCATTGCTAAAGAAACAGAACCACTTAGTTTTGAAGAAGCTAGAACACAACCAAAATGGTATCAAGCAATGGAAGAGGAACTAAATGCTCTTGAAAAAAATGATACTTGGACCTTAGTAGAACTACCAAAAAATCTGATGGTAACACAACTACCATAGTATTAGTGTATGTTGATGACCTTATAATTATCGGAAATAATCATGAAAAAGTTCAACAGGTAAAAAGCCAATTAAAGACCAAATTTGACATTAAGGATCTAGGATACCTAAAATATTTTTTAGGGATTGAGGTAGTCCATTCTAAAGGTGACTTTTTTATATGCCAAAGGAAGTATGTGTTGGACCTTTTGAAAGAAACTGGTAAACTAGGGTGTAAACCAGCCTCTACCCCAATTTATTACAAATGCAAATTGAACACCGAAGATGGTGAACCATTTCAAGATACACAAAGGTTCCAACGGTTGGTAGGCAAACTAAATTATTTGACCATGACTCGTCCGGACATCTCCTATTCCGTAAGTCAAATAAGTCGCTTCATGCATAACCTTAGAACTTCCCATATGGAGGCCATTAACCGAATTTTAAGATACTTGAAGGGATGTCCCGGAATGGGTATTTGGATAAAAAATAACAACTCTAACCTTATATGTGGCTATTCCGATGCAGATTGGGCCGGAAGCTATGATCGAAAATCTACACCCGGCTATTGCACATTTGTAGGTGAAAATTTAGCCACCTGGAGAAGCAAGAAACATAATGTTGTGGCTCGTTCAAGTGCAGAAGTAGAATATCGAGCCATGGCATCAACAACTAGTGAACTAATATGGATTAAACAGCTACTAGAAGATCTCGGGATTACTCATCAAGAACCTATGAATATGTTTTGTGACAATCAATTGGCACGGCACATCGCTCTAAACCCCGTATATCATGAACGAACTAAACATATCGAAGTTGATTGTCACTTCATAAGAGAAAAAATTCAAGCAAAGGAAATTACAACTCCATATGTGAGAAGCGAGGAGCAATTAGCCGACATTCTTACTAAGGGATTGGAACCATGCAAGTTTAAAGAAAATGTCAACAAGCTAGGATTAATCGATGTATATAAATCCAAACTTGAGGGGGAGTGTTAAGAAATAAAATAGAATAATTAGATACTGTTGAGCCTCAGAAGCCACTGTTGGGCTGTCAAGTCATCATAGGCCAGAGTAGGTGAAAGAGCCAAGGATTATAAAAATCTAGGCTACTATTTCAGTTTTGACTTTTAACTCAGATTAGATTTTTAGCCGTTAGCTTACCGTTGGATCACTTGTATAAAAGACACAACTGCCTTGTAAATTAGGAACTTACTTCATACAATAAATATACAAAGTACTCCTTTATATTTCAACAGGAAGTTTATCAAGCTGGTAGGACGACTTGGCGCCATATGGTATTGAAACATAGAAAATCTGTCCATGAGAAACATATTAAGGTGTTAATTACTTAATTCTAGTTAGTTGAAAATCTGTCCATGAGAAACACAGAAAATACAATCATGCAAAATTTTAAACCAAAAAAGACTGCGACTAAATTCTAAGTTCATTTCCCACCTACCACTCTACCAGGGCAGTACCAGGACAGGTATTGCCTGCTTCAAGCACTAAATATTCAAGCAATGAAGAGGTATTACTGTTCTTTAAAGTATTCTATTTTTTTATAAACATAAATTTAGGTATGATATTTTGCAACATAAGTTTACAGGATTTCCGATATAAAATTAATTGTCATAGATGTAATTTTCTATTCTATATAAAACCCGCAGTAGATGTTCTATTTGTGATGAATTCGACCTAGCATAAGTTCAGTTGAAAAGAATCTCAACAGCGAGCAAGTAATTTAAATGTTGTGCTATTTTTTCTTGTTATTATGTTCTTTAATTATTCCATGATACTGCATTTAAATGCCATTTTTTCAAATTTAACACTGCTCATTTCAATAGATTCTAAATTAGGACTCTCATTAAACTCTTTGATCAATTATAGTAATTATTTTTCAATTAAGCTTTTCCCTTTTTCGGCTGTGATGTCTCGTGTGGGAGTTGCTGTCATGGGACATGTAGTGTGTTAGTGACAAATGAATAATAATTCATTCAAAAAAAAAGAATTATTTGACGAAGCCTAAATTCCATAATTTGGATATAAATTTAGTGATTCAGGCGATACACTTATTTATTTACATTGTACCTAAAAAGAAAGAAAGGAAAAAAATAGAAATAAAGCAATACAGAAAAACAGAAAAATTAAAAAGAAAGTTTAGTATTAAAATTCTCTCCGGTTTTGTCTTCTTTGCTATTATTCCATCTGAAACCAATTTCTCTGCTCCTTGAAGATCTCTCTTGTTGTTGTTGCCACCTCATTCTGTGCTGTTCCTGAGAAAACTCGTCTACACCTCTCCCTCCACAAAACAAAATCAGTGGTGATTTCAATTTGCCTTGAGAACATGTTCTCCTCTGTTGAAATCAGCAAGATTGCTGAATCTGATTGTGGGTAAAGTGCATACATCTTCTTCTGACACGATACAATATCCTTGAAACATGTTCTCAGGTTCACTGTGTACCTGCAATCGTGGAAGGTGTGTTGTATCGTTATTTCAGCAGTTCAGCTTGTTTGCACATATAGCACGTATTTGGTAACTGACACCCTCTCTTAATGTGGTGAGCCTATTTTTATGAACACATCCTGAGTCAAAGGAGTTCATTTTCTTCTTTCTTCATGTAGACTCAACAAATAAATTGACGATTCAAGATTGTGCTATCAAGACATTTGCAAGGCAAGCTCAACATGCATACCGCACGATAAGCTTGAGGAGGAATGTTAGAATATAGGTTGGTGATATTGCTAGGTGCAAATTATATAGTTGATTATCAATGTAATTGAAGGTATGAGATTATAGAGGTTGTAGAATATGGAAGATGATTAGAATAATAGTCTAATCAAGTCTATAAATAGACTCTTGTATTTGCAATCAAGAACACAAGATCAATACAATTTATTTCTCTCAACCCTCTCTTTACATTTCTACTAAAAGGAGAAAAATAGTTACTATTCACGAATTACTATTCATACTACTGTAGCAAGAGAGAGAGAGAGAGAAAAAAATATTTTTTCATCTCAAACATCCCAGGACAAGAGAGATGACAATAGCGGCCACTAATATAATAAGCGTTAAATCATGGCATGCTTCCCACACAAATAGCTACAGATTCAAACAAAAACAAGAAAGTAAATATTGTACCAGTTCAAAATCTAAAAGAAAAGGGAGGCATAACTAAAGATATAAAAAAAGCTTCTGCCTTTCCTTTCCTTTATTTCACAAGGTTAGTATTTTTTATTCTTCCATGTTTATGTGAATATTAGTAAATATGCACTTCTGTTTAACTTGTACTCCCCATCTAGTACTTGCAACCAACCTACTACATGATCAAGATTTATGGGCATAGTCCACTAATTACTAACAATTTTGTCCAAAATAAAATCCACTGTTATCATATCTGTTATTTTCTTCACCCTAGAGAACATGTAAACCTTGTGCAATAAATCCACAGATGGCTTCTATTTAAGACTGCCACAAATTACAATAGTTAGGTATAATTAAAAATAACAGTACAATACTACAATGTTAGTGATGATCATTGAGTACAAATTTGGATTTATTCAAGCATGAATGTTTATCTCTCTTGAATATACTGACATCCTTTTAAATTGAACAATGAAACAATAATTATAGGATATTGAGAATTGATGTCTCGTACCCGTTATCCAAAAAGTGTGTACCAATTATCCCAAAAGTGCATATCAGATAACAACCATGCTCTCTTTGTATGTTTCCTCAAAATTGCAACAACACTAAAAGAAAAAAAAGCAAATGGAAAGATGAAATTGAAGAACCGATCCTCTGAGATTTTGAATTTACCAGTGAATGTTGCCACATATAAATTCCATAGAAACTTAAACTGTAAAAGGGTGAATCTTGTACGAATTTAAACTAACAAAGGGTAAATTCTGCATAGAAACTTAAACTGTCAACAAGAGTTAACCTGTAGAACTATCAAAGAGAGTAAACCTTGTTCAAACTCAAACTATCAAAGAGTCCTGTACAAACTTGAATTGACAAAGAGTGAACCCTATATACAACTTTATACTGTCAGAGAAAAAATGGAGAAAAAAACACTTAAATTTGACAAAGAGAGGGATATCCACACAATTGAACTATTATTACTCGTGAATACCTATTCTCCTTTTGTCAATCAAACAACGAAACGAATAATCAACAAAGTGGAACGAAATTGAGAATACAACAAAACTGAACGAAGAATACAAACATTAGCCACCAGTTTCCTGCTCCTAATCTCCATCATTCGGCTCCATCCATAAACAATTGAGATTCCGAACAAAATCCCTAATACAAGTCCAAATACGAATCCCATTGCACGTTGTTTGTTTTTGGAGAGGAAGGGAAGTGAGGGAGGGAAGAACCAAAGAGACACGGAGAGAAGAGATGTAGAGAGAGAGAGAAGAGGGAGGTAGAGATGATAGGAGAGACCAGAAATGAAAGAGACGGCGGAGTGATTAGGGCAAAGAGGCGATATGCAAAATTCTACGAATATTTTGTGGCAATAGTAGAGTAATTTTTCGCGAACGATCCATTTGTTATCGGTTAGAGCATAATTTTGAACTTCTACACATAAAACGGCAACAATTGCCGTAAGTTAAAAATAAGACTCCATCGGACAACTGCCATTAAGTTCGAAAATTAAAAAAAAATCTAAACTGTTGTAAAATCAGCACAATAGGTGCTTAGTAATACAACAGATATCTATACTATCTTATAAAGCACCTAAAAATAAAGTTCTCCATTTGGTCATAGTCTTACTTTTTTTATGGACTAAAATATACTTCAAACCAGAGCATATTGATACACAATGTTTGATTCTATAAGGACAATAATATCATTTGTACAAATTATATATGGTAAGTATTATAAAACTGAATATTCACATATTGAAATCTCCCGTGGCATTGCATTTTATTAGCTAAGAAAGAAAATGGAAAGTTGTGCCAAAATATTTTAAACAATTAATATTTTATGTACAAACTAATTTTCAAGACATATTTCATAGTCGCATTGCCATACTAATGTATCAAATATTTTAAACTATTCATTATTTTTTAACTAAAAAATTAGTTAAATGTC
>CAXKVX010002661.1:0-42576 GCA_964058865.1 Eleocharis quinqueflora
ATGCAACTGCGAGAATTGTTTCTAATCAGAGTACATCATTTATGGGTGGTAACCATTAAAGAAAACACAACAAATCATCTTATACTAATACGAGAAGTGTTTCAGATCTGTTTTGGAATATTTATGGGTGGTAACCATTCAAGAAAACACCACAAAGTATTTATGCTTCTATGAGATGTGTTTCTAATCAAAGTACTTCAATTATGGGTGATAATCATTCAAGAAAACACCACAAAGCACTTATACTTCTATGAGAAGTGATTATAATCAGAGTACTTCATTTATGGGTGGTAACCAATCAAGAAAATACCACAAATAATTTATGTTTCTATGAGGAGTGATTCTAATCAGAATACATCATTTATGAGTGGTAACCATTCAAGAAACCACCACAAATCATCTTATGGTACTACGAGAATTGTTTCTAATCAGAGTACATCATTTATGGGTGGTAACCATTAAAGAAAGCACAACAAATCATCTTATACTAATACGTGAAGTGTTTCAGATCTGTTTTGGAACATTTATAGGTGGTAACCATTCAAGAAAACACCACAAAGCATTTAAAGCTTCTATGAGATGTGTTTCTAATCAGAGTACTTCAATTATGGATGATAATCATTCAAGAAAACACCACAAATCACTTATACTTCTATCAGAAGTGTTTCTAATCAGAGTACTTCATTTATGGGTGGTAACCAATAAAGAAAACACCACAAAGCATTTCTGCTTCTATGAGAAGTGTTTCTAATCAGAATACATCATTTATGAGTGGTAACCATTCAAGAAACCACCACAAATCATCTTATGCAACTGCGAGAATTGTTTCTAATCAGAGTACATCATTTATGGGTGGTAACCATTAAAGAAAACACAACAAATCATTTGTGGTGGTTTCTTGAATGGTTACCACTCATAAATGATGTATTCTGATTAGAAACACTTCTCATAGAAGCAGAAATGCTTTGTGGTGTTTTCTTTATTGGTTACCACCCATAAATGAAGTACTCTGATTAGAAACACTTCTGATAGAAGTATAAGTGATTTGTGGTGTTTTCTTGAATGATTATCATCCATAATTGAAGTACTCTGATTAGAAACACATCTCATAGAAGCATTAATGCTTGGTGGTATTTTCTTGATTGCTTACCACCCATAAATGAAGTACTCTTATTATAATCACTTCTCATAGAAGTATAAATGCTTTGTGGTCTTTTCTTGAATGGTTATCACCCATAAATGAAGTACTTTGATTAGAAACACTTCTCATAGAAGCATAAATGGTTTGTGGGGTTTTCTTGATTGGTTACCACCGATAAAAGAAGTATTATGATTAGAAACACTTCTCATAGGAGCATAAATGGTTTGTGGTGTTTTCTTGATTGGTTACCACCCATAAATGAAGTACTCTGATTACAAACCCATCTCATAGAAGTATAAGTGCTTTGTGGTGTTTTCTTGAATGGTTATCACCCGTAAATGAAGTACTTTTATTAGAAACACTTCTTATAGAAGCATAAATGCTTTGTGGTGTTTTCTTGAATGGTTACCACCCATAAATGTTCCAAACCAGATCTGAAACACTTCTCGTATTAGTATAAGATGATTTGTGGTGTTTTCTTTAATGGTTACCACCCATAAATGATGTACTCTGATTTGAAACACTTCCCGTAGAAGCTTAAATGGTTTGTGGGGTTTTCTTGATTGGTTACCACCGATAAATGAAGTATTACGATTAGAAACACTTCTCATAGAAGCATAAATGCTTTGTGGTGTTTTCTTTATTGGTTACCACCCATAAATGAAGTACTCTGATTAGAAACACTTCTGATAGAAGTAAAAGTGCTTTGTGGTGTATTCTTGAATGATTATCACCCATAATTGAAGTACTTTGATTAGAAACACATCTCATAGAAGCATAAATACTTTGTGGTGTTTTCTTGAATGGTTACCACCCATAAATGTTCCAAAACAGATCTGAAACACTTCTCGTATTAGTATAAGATGATTTGTTGTGTTTTCTTTAATGGTTACCACCCATAAATGATGTACTCTGATTAGAAACAATTCTCGCAGTTGCATAAGATGATTTGTGGTGGTTTCTTGAATGGTTACCACTCATAAATGATGTATTCTGATTAGAAACACTTCTCATAGAAGCAGAAATGTTTTGTGGTGTTTTCTTTATTGGTTACCACCCATAAATGAAGTACTCTGATTAGAAACACTTCTGATAGAAGTATAAGTGATTTGTGGTGTTTTCTTGAATGATTATCATCCATAATTGAAGTACTTTGATTAGAAACACATCTCATAGAAGCATTAATGCTTGGTGGTATTTTCTTGATTGGTTACCACCCATAAATGAAGTACTCTGATTATAATCACTTCTCATAGAAGTATAAGTGCTTTGTGGTCTTTTCTTGAATGGTTATCACCCATAAATGAAGTACTTTGATTAGAAACACTTCTCATAGAAGCATAAATGGTTTGTGGGGTTTTCTTGATTGGTTACCACCGATAAATGAAGTATTATGATTAGAAACACTTCTCATAGAAGCATAAATGCTTTGTGGTGTTTTCTTTATTGGTTACCACCCATAAATGAAGTACTCTGATTAGAAACACTTCTGATAGAAGTAAAAGTGCTTTGTGGTGTTTTCTTGAATGATTATCACCCATAATTGAGGTACTTTGATTAGAAACACATGTCATAGAAGCATAAATGCTTGGTGATATTTTCTTGATTGGTTGCCACCCAAAAATGAAGTACTCTGATTATAATCGCTTCTCATAGAAGTATAAGTGCTTTGTGGTCTTTTCTTGAATGGTTATCACCCATAAATGAAGTACTTTGATTAGAAACACTTCTCATAGAAGCATAACTGGTTTGTGGTGTTTTCTTGAATGGTTACCACCGATAAATGAAGTATTATGATTAGAAACACTTCTCATAGGAGCATAAATGGTTTGTGGTGTTTTCTTGATTGGTTACCACTCATAAATGAAGTACTCTGATTACAAACCCATCTCACTGAAGTATAAGTGCTTTGTGGTGTTTTTTTGAATGGTTATCACCCGTAAATGAAGTATTTTTATTAGAAACACTTCTCATAGAAGCATAAATGCTTTGTGGTGTTTTCTTGAATGGTTACCACCTATAAATGTTCCAAAACAGATCTGAAACACTTCACGTATTAATATAAGATGATTTGTTGTGTTTTCTTTAATGGTTACCACCCATAAATGATGTACTCTGATTAGAAACACTTCTGATAGAAGTAAAAGTGCTTTGTGGTGTTTTCTTGAATGGTTACCACTCATAAATGATGTATTCTGATTAGAAACACTTCTCATAGAAGCATAAATTCTTTGTGGTGTTTTCTTTATTGGTTACCACCCATAAATGAAGTACTCTGATTAGAAACACTTCTCATAGTAGTATAAGTGCTTTGTGGTCTTTTCTTGAATGGTTATCACCCATAAATGAAGTACTTTGATTAGAAACACTTCTCATAGAAGCATAACTGGTTTGTGGTGTTTTCTTGAATGGTTACCACCGATAAATGAAGTATTATGATTAGAAACACTTCTCATAGGAGCATAAATGGTTTGTGGTGTTTTCTTGATTGGTTACCACTCATAAATGAAGTACTCTGATTACAAACCCATCTCACTGAAGTATAAGTGCTTTGTGGTGTTTTTTTGAATGGTTATCACCCGTAAATGAAGTACTTTTATTAGAAACACTTCTCATAGAAGCATAAATGCTTTGTGGTGTTTTCTTGAATGGTTACCACCTATAAATGTTCCAAAACAGATCTGAAACACTTCACGTATTAATATAAGATGATTTGTTGTGTTTTCTTTAATGGTTACCACCCATAAATGATGTACTCTGATTAGAAACACTTCTGATAGAAGTAAAAGTGCTTTGTGGTGTTTTCTTGAATGGTTACCACTCATAAATGATGTATTCTGATTAGAAACACTTCTCATAGAAGCATAAATTCTTTGTGGTGTTTTCTTTATTGGTTACCACCCATAAATGAAGTACTCTGATTAGAAACACTTCACGTAGTAGCATAAAATGATTGTGGTGTTTTCTTTAATGGTTACCACTCATAAATGATGTACTCTGATTAGAAATACTTCTCATATAAGCATAAATGCTTTGTGGTGTTTTCTTGATTGGTTCCCACCCATAAATGAAATACTCTGATTATAATCACTTCTCATAGTAGTATAAGTGCTTTGTGGTCTTTTCTTGAATGGTTCTCACCCATAAATGAAGTACTTTGATTAGAAACACTTCTCATAGAAGCATAACTGGTTTGTGGTGTTTTCTTGAATGGTTACCACCGATAAATGAAGTATTATGATTAGAAACACTTCTCATAGGAGCATAAATGGTTTGTGGTGTTTTCTTGATTGGTTACCACTCATAAATGAAGTACTCTGATTACAAACCCATCTCACTGAAGTATAAGTGCTTTGTGGTGTTTTTTTGAATGGTTATCACCCGTAAATGAAGTACTTTTATTAGAAACACTTCTCATAGAAGCATAAATGCTTTGTGGTGTTTTCTTGAATGGTTACCACCTATAAATGTTCCAAAACAGATCTGAAACACTTCACGTATTAATATAAGATGATTTGTTGTGTTTTCTTTAATGGTTACCACCCATAAATGATGTACTCTGATTAGAAACACTTCTGATAGAAGTAAAAGTGCTTTGTGGTGTTTTCTTGAATGGTTACCACTCATAAATGATGTATTCTGATTAGAAACACTTCTCATAGAAGCATAAATTCTTTGTGGTGTTTTCTTTATTGGTTACCACCCATAAATGAAGTACTCTGATTAGAAACACTTCACGTAGTAGCATAAAATGATTGTGGTGTTTTCTTTAATGGTTACCACCCATAAATGATGTACTCTGATTAGAAATACTTCTCATATAAGCATAAATGCTTTGTGGTGTTTTCTTGATTGGTTCCCACCCATAAATGAAATACTCTGATTATAATCACTTCTCATAGTAGTATAAGTGCTTTGTGGTCTTTTCTTGAATGGTTCTCACCCATAAATGAAGTACTTTGATTAGAAACACTTCTCATAGAAGCATAAATGGTTTGTGGGGTTTTCTTGATAGGTTACCACCGATAAATGAAGTATTATGATTAGAAACACTTCTCATAGGAGCATAAATGGTTTGTGGTGTTTTCTTGATTGGTTACCACCCATAAATGAAGTACTCTGATTACAATCCCTTCTCATAGAAGTATAAGTGCTTTGTGGTGTTTTCTTGAATGGTTATCACCCGTAAATGAAGTACTTTTGTTAGAAACACTTCTCAAAGAAGCATAAATGCTTTGTGGTGTTTTCTTGAATGGTTACCACCCATAATTGTTCCAAACCAGATCTGAAACACTTCTCGTATTAGTATAATATGATTTGTGGTGTTTTCTTTAATGGTTACCACCCATAAATGATGTACTCTGATTAGAAACACTTCACGTAGTAGCATAAGATGATTGTGGTGTTTTCTTTAATGGTTACCTCCCATAAATGATGTACTCTGATTAGAAATACTTCTCATATAAGCATAAATGCTTTGTGGTGTTTTCTTGATTGGTTACCACCCATAAATGATATACTCTGATTAGAAACACTTCTGATAGAAGTATAAGTGCTTTGTGGTGTTTTCTTGATTGATTATCACCCATAATTGAAGTACTTTGATTAGAAACACTTCTCATAGAAGCATAAATGATTTGTGGTGTTTTCTTGATTGGTTACCACCCATAAATGATCTAAACAGATCTGAAACACTTCTTGTATTAGTATAAGATGAGTGGTGTTTTCTTTAATGGTTACCACCCATAAATGATGTACTCCGATTAGAAACACTTCTCATAAAAGCATAAATGCTTTGTGGTGTTTACTTGAATGGTTACCACCCATAAATGAAGTAAACCGATCTGAAACACTTCTCGTAGTAGCATAAAATGATTTGCGGTGGTTTCTTTAATGGTTACCTCCCATAAATGATGTACTCTGATTAGAAAGAATTCTCATAGAAGCATAAGATGATATGTGGTGTTTTCTTTAATGGTTACCACCCATAAATGACGTACTCTGATTAGAAACCCATCTCATAGAAGTATAAGTGCTTTGTGGTGTTTTCTTGAATGGTTATCACCCGTAAATGAAGTACTTTTATTAGAAACACTTCTCATAGAAGCATAAATGCTTTGTGGTGTTTTCTTGATTAGTTACCACCCATAAATGATATACTCTGATTAGAAACACTTCTGATAGAAGTATAAGTGCTTTGTGGTGTTTTCTTGATTGACTATCACCCATAATTGAAGTACTTTGATTAGAAACACTTCTCATAGAAGCATAAATGATTTGTGGTGTTTTCTTGATTGGTTACCACCCATAAATGATATAAACAGATCTGAAACACTTCTCGTATTAGTATAAGATGAGTGGTGTTTTCTTTAATGGTTACCACCCATAAATGATGTACTCCGATTAGAAACACTTCTCATAAAAGCATAAATGCTTTGTGGTGTTTACTTGAATGGTTACCACCCATAAATGAAGTAAACCGATCTGAAACACTTCTCGTAGTAGCATAAGATGATTTGCGGTGGTTTCTTTAATGATTACCTCCCATAAATGATGTACTCTGATTAGAAAGAATTCTCATAGAAGCATAAGATGATATGTGGTGTTTTCTTTAATGGTTACCACCCATAAATGATGTACTCTGATTAGAAACACTTCTCGCAGTAGCATAAGATGATTTGTGGTGGTTTCTTGAATGGTTACCACTCATAAATGATGTATTCTGAATAGAAACACTTCTCATAGAAGCAGAAATGCTTTGTGGTGTTTTCTTTATTGGTTACCACCCATAAATGAAGTCCTCTGATTAGAAACACTTCTGATAGAAGTATAAGTGCTTTGTGGTGTTTTCTTGAATGATTATCATCCATAATTGAAGTACTTTGATTAGAAACACATCTCATAGAAGCATTAATGCTTGGTGGTATTTTCTTGATTGGTTACCACCCATAAATGAAGTACTCTGATTATAATCACTTCTCATAGAAGTATAAGTGCTTTGTGGTCTTTTCTTGAATGGTTATCACCCATAAATGAAGTACTTTGATTAGAAACACTTCTCATAGAAGCATAAATGGTTTGTTGGGTTTTCTTGATTGGTTACCACCGATAAATGAAGTATTATGATTAGAAACACTTCTCATAGAAGCATAAATGCTTTGTGGTGTTTTCTTTATTGGTTACCACCTATAAATGAAGTACTCTGATTAGAGACACTTCTGATTGAAGTATAAGTGCTTTGTGGTGTTTTCTTGAATGATTATCATCCATAATTGAAGTACTTTGATTAGAAACACATCTCATAGAAGCATTAATGCTTGGTGGTATTTTCTTGATTCGTTACCACCCATAAATCAAGTACTCTGATTATAATCACTTCTCATAGAAGTATAAGTGCTTTGTGGTCTTTTCTTGAATGGTTATCACCCATAAATGAAGTACTTTGATTAGAAACACTTCTCATAGAAGCATAAATGGTTTGTGGGGTTTTCTTGATTGGTTACCACCGATAAATGAAGTATTATGATTAGAAACACTTCTCATAGGTGCACAAATGGTTTGTGGTGTTTTCTTGATTGGTTACCACCCATAAATGAAGTACTCTGATTACAAATCCATCTCATAGAAGTATAAGTGCTTTGTGGTCTTTTCTTGAATGGTTATCACGCGTAAATGAAGTACTTTTATTAGAAACACTTCTCATAGAAGCATAAATGTTTTGTGGTGTTTTCTTGAATGGTTACCACCCATAAATGTTCCAAACCAGATCTGAAACACTTCTCGTATTAGTATAAGATGATTTGTGGTGTTTTCTTTAATGGTTACCACCCATAAATGATGTACTCTGATTAGAAACACTTCCCGTAGTAGCTTAAAGGGTTTGTGGGGTTTTCTTGATTGGTTACCACCGATAAATGAAGTATTATGATTAGAAACACTTCTCATAGAAGCATAAATGCTTTGTGGTGTTTTCTTTATTGCTTATCACCTATAAATGAAGTACTCTGATTAGAGACACTTTTGATTGAAGTATAAGTGCTTTGTGGTGTTTTCTTGAATGATTATCACCCATAATTGAGGTACTTTGATTAGAAACACATCTCATAGAAGCATAAATGCTTGGTGGTATTTTCTTGATTGGTTGCCACCCATAAATGAAGTACTCTGATTATAATCGCTTCTCATAGAAGTATAAGTGCTTTGTGGTCTTTTCTTGAATGGTTATCACCCATAAATGAAGTACTTTGATTAGAAACACTTCTCATAGAAGCATAAATGGTTTGTGGTGTTTTCTTGAATGGTTACCACCGATAAATGAAGTGTTATGATTAGAAACACTTCTCATAGGAGCATAAATGGTTTGTGGTGTTTTCTTGATTGGTTACCACCCATAAATGAAGTACTCTGATTACAAACCATTCTCATAGAAGTATAAGTGTTTTGTGGTGTTTTCTTGAATGGTTATCACCCGTAAATGAAGTACTTTTATTAGAAACACTTCTCATAGAAGCATAAATGCTTTGTGGTGTTTTCTTGAATGGTTACCACCTATAAATGTTCCAAAACAGATCTGAAACACTTCACGTATTAGTATAAGATGATTTGTTGTGCTTTCTTTAATGGTTACCACCTATAAATGATGTACTCTGATTAGAAACAATTCTCGTAGTAGCATAAGATGATTTGTGGTGATTTCTTGAATGGTTACCACTCATAAATGATGTATTCTGATTAGAAACACTCCTCATAGAAGCATAAATTCTTTGTGGTATTTTCTTGATTGGTTACCACCCATAAATGAAGTACTCTGATTATAATCACTTTTCATAGAAGTATAAGTGCTTTGTGGTCTTTTCTTGAATGGTTATCACCCATAAATGAAGTACTTTGATTAGAAACACTTCTCATAGAAGCATAAATGTTTTGTGGTGTTTTCTTGTTTGGTTACCACCGATAAATGAAGTATTATGATTAGAAACACTTCTCATAGGAGCATAAATGGTTTGTGGCGTTTTCTTGATTGGTTACCACTCATAAATGAAGTACTCTGATTACAAACCCATCTCATTGAAGTATAAGTGCTTTGGGGTGTTTTCTTGAATGGTTATCACCCGTAAATGAAGTACTTTTATTAGAAACACTTCTCATAGAAGCATAAATGCTTTATGGTGTTTTCTTGAATGGTTACCACCTATAAATGTTCCAAAACAGATCTGAAACACTTCACGTATTAATATAAGATGATTTGTTGTGTTTTCTTTAATGGTTACCACCCATAAATGATGTACTCTGATTAGAAACAATTCTCGTAGTAGCATAAGATTATTTGTGGTGGTTTCTTGAATGGTTACCACTCATAAATGATGTATTCTGATTAGAAACACTTCTCATAGAAGCATAAATTCTTTGTGTTGTTTTCTTTATTGGTTACCACCCATAAATGAAGTACTCTGATTAGAAACACTTCACGTAGTAGCATAAAATGATTGTGGTGTTTTCTTTAATGGTTACCACCCATAAATGATGTACTCTGATTAGAAATACTTCTCATATAAGCATAAATGCTTTGTGGTGTTTTCTTGATTGGTTACCACCCATAAATTAAATACTCTGATTATAATCACTTCTCATAGTAGTATAAGTGCTTTGTGGTCTTTTCTTGAATGGTTATCACCCATAAATGAAGTACTTTGATTAGAAACACTTCTCATAGAAGCATAAATGGTTTGTGGGATTTTCTTGATAGGTTACCACCGATAAATGAAGTATTATGATTAGAAACACTTCTCATAGGAGCATAAATGGTTTGTGGTGTTTTCTTTATTGGTTACCACCCATTAATGAAGTACTCTGATTACAAACCTTTCTCATAGAAGTATAAATGCTTTGTGGTGTTTTCTTGAATGGTTACCACCCGTAAATGAAGTATTCTGATGAGAAACACTTTTCATAGTAGCATAAATGCTTTGTGATGTTTTCTTGATTGGTTACGACCCATAAATGAAGTACTCTTATTAGAAACACTACTCATTGAAGCATAAGTGTTTTGTGATTTTTTCTTGAATGGTTACCACCCATAAATGAAGTATTATGATTAGAAACACTTCTCATAGGAGCATAAATGGTTTATGGTGTTTTCTTTATTGGTTACCACCCATTAATGAAGTACTCTGATTACAAACCTTTCTCATAGAAGTATAAATGCTTTGTGGTGTTTTCTTGAATGGTTACCACCCGTAAATGAAGTATTCTCATTAGAAACACTTGTCATAGAAGCATAAATGTTTTGTGGTGTTTTCTTGAATGGTTACCACCCATAAATGAAGTAAACCGATCTGAAACATTTCTCGTAGTAGCATAAGATGATTTGCGATGGTTTCTTTAATGGTTACCATCCATAAATGATGTACTCTGATTAGAAAGAATTCTCATAGAAGCATAAGATGATTGTGGTGTTTTCTTTAATGGTTACCACCCATAAATGATGTACTCTGATTAGAAACACTTGTCATAGAAGCATAAATGCTTTGTGATATTTTCTTGATTGGTTACCACCCATAAATGAAGTAAACAGATCTGAAACACTTCTCGTAGTAGCATAAAATGATTTGTGGTGGTTTCCTTAATGGTTACCACCCATAAATGATGTACTCTGATTAGAAACACTTCTCATAGAAGCATAAGTGCTTTGTGGAGTTTTCTTGATTGGTTACCACTCATAAATGAAGTACTCTGATTAGAAACACTTCTCATAAAAGCATAAATGCTTTCTGGTGTTTTCTTGAATTGTTATCACCCATAAATGAAGTATTCTCATTAGAAACATTTCTCAAAGAAGCATAAATGCTTTGTGGTGTTTTCTTGAATTGTTACCACCCATAAATGAAGTAAACCGATCTGAAACATTTCTCGTAGTAGCATAAGATGATTTGCGATGGTTTCTTTAATGGTTACCATCCATAAATGATGTACTCTGATTAGAAAGAATTCTCATAGAAGCATAAGATGATTGTGGTGTTTTCTTTAATGGTTACCACCCTTAAATGATGTACTCTGATTAGAAACACTTGTCATAGAAGCATAAATGCTTTGTGATATTTTCTTGATTCGTTACCACCCATAAATGAAGTACTCTCATTAGAAACACTTCTGATAGAAGTATATGTGCTTTGTGGTGTTTTCTTGATTGATTATCACCCATAATTGAAGTACTTTTATTACAAACACTTCTCATAGAAGCATAAATGGTTTGTGGTGTTTTCTTGATTGGTTACCACCCATAAATGAAGTATTATGATTAGAAACACTTCTCATAGGAGCAGAAATGGTTTATGGTGTTTTCTTTATTGGTTACCACCCATTAATGAAGTACTCTGATTACAAACCTTTCTCATAGAAGTATAAATGCTTTGTGGTGTTTTCTTGAATGGTTACCACCCGTAAATGAAGTAGTTTTATTAGAAACACTTGTCATAGAAGCATAAATGCTTTGTGGTGTTTTCTTGAATGGTTACCACCCATAAATGAAGTATTCTCATTGGAAACATTTCTCTTAGAAGCATAAATGCTTTGTGGTGTTTTCTTGAATGGTTACCACCCATAAATGAATTAAACCGATCTGAAACATTTCTCGTAGTAGCATAAGATGATTTGCGATGGTTTCTTTAATGGTTACCATCCATAAATGATGTACTCTGATTAGAAAGAATTCTCATAGAAGCATAAGATGATTTTGGTGTTTTCTTTAATGGTTACCACCCATAAATGATGTACTCTGATTAGAAACACTTGTCATAGAAGCATAAATGCTTTGTGATATTTTCTTAATTGGTTACCACCCATAAATGAAGTAAACAGATCTGAAACACTTCTCGTAGTAGCATAAAATGATTTGTGGTGGTTTCCTTAATGGTTACCACCCATAAATGATGTACTCTGATTAGAAACACTTCTCATAGAAGCATAAGTGCTTTGTGGAGTTTTCTTGATTGGTTACCACTCATAAATGAAGTACTCTGATTAGAAACACTTCTCATAAAAGCATAAATGCTTTGTCGTGTTTTCTTGAATGGTTATCACCCATAAATGAAGTATTCTCATTAGAAACATTTCTCATAGAAGCATAAATGCTTTGTGGTGTTTTCTTGAATGGTTACCACCCATAAATGAAGTAAACCGATCTGAAACATTTCTCGTAGTAGCATAAGATGATTTGCGATGGTTTCTTTAATGGTTACCATCCATAAATGATGTACTCTGATTAGAAAGAATTCTCATAGAAGCATAAGATGATTGTGGTGTTTTCTTTAATGGTTACCACCCATAAATGATGTACTCGGATTAGAAACACTTGTCATAGAAGCATAAATGCTTTGTGATATTTTCTTGATTGGTTACCACCCATAAATGAAGTACTCTCATTAGAAACACTTCTGATAGAAGTATATGTGCTTTGTGGTGTTTTCTTGATTGATTATCATCCATAATGGAAGTACTTTTATTAGAAACACTTCTCATAGAAGCATAAATGGTTTGTGGTGTTTTCTTGATTGGTTACCACCCATAAATGAAGTATTATGATTAGAAACACTTCTCATAGGAGCATAAATGGTTTATGGTGTTTTCTTTATTGGTTACCACCCATTAATGAAGTACTCTGATTACAAACCTTTCTCATAGAAGTATAAGTGCTTTGTGGTGTTTTCTTGAATGGTTACCACCCGTAAATGAAGTACTTTTATTAGAAACACTTGTCATAGAAGCATAAATGATTTGTGGTGTTTTCTTGAATGGTTACCACCCATAAATGTTCCAAAACAGATCTGAAACACTTCTCGTATTAGTATAAGATGATTTGTGGTTTTTTCTTTAATGGTTACCACCCATAAATGATGTACTCTGATTAGAAACACTTCTCGTAGTAGCATAAGATTATTTGTGGTGGTTTCTTTAATGGTTACCACCCATAAATGATGTACTCTGATTAGAAAGAATTCTCATAGAAGCATAAGTGCTTTGTGGTGTTTTCTTGATTGGTTACCACCCATAAATGAAGTACTCTGATTACAAACCCTTCTCATAGAAGTATAAGTGCTTTGTGGTGTTTTCTTGAATGGTTATCACCCGTAAATGAAGTACTTTTATTAGAAACACTTCTCATAGAAGCATAAATGGTTTGTGGTGTTTTCTTGATTGGTTTCCACCCATAAATGATCTAAACATATCTGAAACACTTCTTGTATTAGTATAAGATGATTTGTGGTGTTTTCTTTAATGGTTACCACCCATAAATGATGTACTCTGATTAGAAACACTTCTCATAAATGCATAAATGCTTTGTGGTGTTTTCTTGAATGGTTGTCACTCATAAATTAAGTATTCTGATTAGAAACAATTCTCATAGTAGCATAAATGGTTATCACCCGTAAATGAATTCAGCAAAAAAATGGAATCTTCTTAGGGGTGCAACTATTAGCTGTGCCCTTGGCCTTTTGTGCAATTTTTAGGGTGCATCTGGCCCTATTTGTTGAAATTCTTTGGTCCTTGACCATCTGTGAAAATTTTCCCAGCCTTTGAGCGTTGGAACATTTCAATCCAACTGTACTATTAGAGGGGTGTTTTTGGCAATACAAAAAGTCAGATCATTTTTTGTCTTAGAAATGGACACATTCATTGCTTAGGTGCATTATAAGATAGTATAGATATTTAGATGTGTTCAAGAAGATGCATTGTCTTGAACCGCTGTACTCTAAATATAATGAATATGCAACTCTAAAATATTTACAGGTCTTGGATATTAGCAGGAACACTAATATGCCATATAAGACTGTCGTGTTGATTAAAAGTACGTTGTAGTTCTACAAACGTTGATAAAAGATTATCATTTAATAACACGAATATATGAAATGTTTCATATATTAAACAGATCTAATAGATAAAAGCATTATATGGATTGTATTTGTGTCATTGATGTTTTTATCGTGTCTTTGATTCTAAGATTGAGACATGTATCTTTTTCACATGAGGGATGTATAACGTTATTATTATTAAAATCTACTTACAACAAGTAGTGATAAAAGTAATAGTCATTTATATATAAGTTGTGCAGGAAAATGATATATGTCAAGAGCATCATTGCCACTCATTAATAATGAGAAATGATATTTTGTGGACTCCTTGGTAAAGTAGAATTATAAATGAATCCAATATAACTGAAGTGCAGTTATAATTTTATAATTTACTTAATGGAGACCAAGAAACAATTATAATACAAAGATGACATAATCCTACTTTGCATAATAATTATAATATTATAAGGCAAGGAATAGACACAAGTAATGTTAATGATAACATTACTAGAAGGATCGTGTTTTGTAAACATTTACTAAATATCTGTGTTATTTGAGTAACTGTAATGTATAGCTATAATACTGCTTACAGTTTATGGAATAAAATATTTTATTCCATTGCCAACATAACATAGATCCTCAACATAGGTCACACCAACTAAACGGAAAACAAGAATAAATATTTTAATATATTTTGATGTATGAGATTTCATATTGCATGAAATAAAAGTATATATTAGAATTATTAAATATTATGTCACGTGATGTGACTTCCTAGCGGGAAAATAAATTTATTGAAAAGTGTATATTATGAGTATAATATATGTTTTATTATTATAATAATATGAGAATATTATTATGAGATATAAATTTATTTAAAGACCAAAGCCCAATATAATTTATTTAACAAATAAAGAGATAGAGAAGAGATCCATAATTATGGCCTCAAATTCGGGTCAGATTTTAAACATGAATTTGAAAGGTCAAACGATAACCAATATGGACAAATGACCTATGCCAATTGTAGCCCTTGAAATGTAGAATCTAATGGTGAAGATTTAAGGTCGTTTAAAGTTCTCCTGAGAAAGTTATGACAGTTTTAGTGCTGAAAGGTCAGCATTTAATGTGCTGGTTTAAATTTCATTAATGTCTTAATTTCTAAAGAAATTTGAAGATTCTTGATATGATGTTTAGAGCATATAAATATCATATCTAGCCAGAGATTATTAGGTTAGTACTTTAAATAAGTTTTTTCTTTCTCTAAAGATTTTCTAAATATTTATCGATTAAGCAATCGATTACGTAACAAACGATAAGTTAGGAGCGGACGAAGAGGACGCTAGCACGAACTCGATGCCGTTCTTGTTTCGGATTCAAGGTGAACCGAAGAGTAATAGAGCTACGTTAAAGACCATAGGTATGATATCACAAAATCCTTTTGTAGGAACATATATGATTGTGATTAGTGATGCAAACAAATGAAGTAAAATTAACAATAATGAAATGATCATAGATGTTATCGAATAAATTTTTTTATTTTTATCCGATTCGCATCATGAAATTTTAATAAATACGAATAAAAATATAAATAATTGATATCGATGTGATATCGTTATATCAATTTTTTTGTTAATGTCTTTATCACACTTCATCTAGTGAGCTTTGTCTCTTAAAGAGGTAGCAGCATTCTTCTTTAATTTTGCGTTCTTCAAGGTTTACTTTAAATAAAGCTTCCATTCCCAAAAAATACTTTAATTAAAGTTGTTATAGAAGTTTAAGTACAGTCTCACTAGTGCTCTTGTCAAGGGAAGAAAATTTCTTTAGTACTCCGTGCACTATCTCCACGTATGCAATCATTAAAAATTAATTGTTTAACAACATGGTTTCTTTTCTAAACAAGTCCAAAAAACAACCCTGAAAAAGAAGTTTGAGAGTGACATGCAATTGACTCTGCAGTCTGTGGCATTTATTGTGAACTGAGCTCAGGGAATCATACTAGGTGACTGCATGTGGGACCTGATATTTTGTTGGCAAGAAAATATATGAAGAGATGCTAAATCCCAAAATATTTTGTACAGTATGCAAAATAACAGTATCTTATAAATAAAACAACACTTTCATCTGTATTTGTTATTTTTATCTCACTTGTGGAAACAAAAGAATCTGCATATGTTCTCTTCCTTCAATTTTGCTACACACAATTTAACCACGGAGATTATAACACTGGCAACTTCAAAAAAAAAACTATGCTAATCAACTGATCAAATGAACTAAAGGCATTATTCCTCGGATTCTTGGGGGTACAAGAAATAACATACCTGAACGATATCATATATCTAGCCAAATCATGTAAAATCTTAGCTAATAGTACATAAAAATGTTATGCTCCTCTAAAATAAGGTACAACAAATGCATCTCCTTCTTATCTTAATTACATGCGACTTGAGAAGAATAAATATGTCAAGCACCAAGACCGTATCATTTGCGCTCATTTTTGGTGCGCTCTCTGAACCGTCAGATTAAAAATCAACGCTCGACCGTCACTAATATGATTTAGAAAAGGACCGTTAATCTTTAATCTAACGATTCAGATTAAGCAGCGCAGAGAGGGCACAAAAAAAGTGCGCGCAGAGGATTTAGTTTCAGCGTCCAATATACTCTTTAGATTTTGCTTAAGCACGCATAAATTAAATAAATATGATGAAATAACATCAAGTAATACTACCATTTTATCATCTAATAAAACAAAGAGTTTAGACATTACAATAACTCCAGCAGCAAACAAATTGAAACAAAGACAAGATGCTCCACGGAAGAAACGTCAGTAATAACCCACATTACCTCCATAGCAGAGCATTCAACAAAAGAAGAAAAGATACATTAAAGGAGTTCAAAATTAAAAAGAGGGCCAAAATTAAACTAGTAGTTATTTCAAGAGCCCTTAGGTTTCTAATGTGTTCTCATGGTTGAATCTTCACTCTTTTTTTTTTACGAACGCTCTTTTAATTATCTATCTTCTTCTCCTTAAACTTCAGCACCTGGCAAGAGTTAATTTAAGTATTAAATTAGATGGAAAACCAATGAAAAAAACAGTTCATTTTAATTATGTGATAATAGTTCTAAGTACCGGATTCTCTTGGTGCATTGCACCTAAAGCACTCCATCCTGCTAGCAAAGTTGTGCTCGTTGCAACCAGATCTGTCAACATAATAAATCCTATTATAATGCTAATAATGTGCAGACGTCATCATACAAAAAATATTTATCATACATCCAAAACATGTTCAACATTCTCTCGGCTTGGAGAGATATAATTCATCCTTTTCTGTTTTACATCTTTCTTTTTTTAGGCTTACTATCAGAAAGTTTCACTCAACTCTCTGATGATTATCATGTAAATGGTGGATAAGACTCTACTTGTAGGCAGTGTTGGATTGGATAAATTGAAGACATTATTTAATACAGGCATGCGGACATACTTCTTAAAAGATTAACATATGCTACTGATGTGTTTCTTTTAGCCGCATATGTTTTTCCGGATTTCATTAGGGAATAGATATAATGCTTTCTACTTGTACCAAAGCAGCTTTCAAAAACCAAAGGTTATGAATAAAGATATTCCTTTGGCCTGACACTTCTCTTTTTGAAATATTTTTCTAATCTTGACAATTTTGAACCAAGAGTACTTGAAGATATCAAAAGCCAAAAAACAACAAGACTATAAACCTGTAATACAACAAAAGACTAAGGAAATTTTTAAAGTTATCACTGCTTGAACATCTTTAAACTTGTAATACAACAAAAGATTATAAAGCATATATAGTTTTCCTTGATATTGTTGTTTTGTCTTATATGAATAAAACAACAGAGATATATCCATGTTAATTTAGTAGTTATTATGATACCTGGTGCAAATCCAGTCACCAGACTTCCACCCTGGCCGGCCGCCACCAGCACCGCCATTGCCAAAACCAAATCCTCTCAACCGAGGAATGTCAGCATCAAATCCACCATTAACAGATGAGTCCTCCTTGAAGACACCGCACTTGAAACAGTTCGATCGGCTGGCAAAGTTGTGGGCCCCACAGTTGCAATACCAGTCACCCGGTCGCACATCTGACCCACCGAAGCCACCTCCGAAGGATGACATGCCACGTACGCCTCCAAAATTGGCACCAAAATCACCACTAGAGCGGGGATCACCACATCGCTGGCACATATCACGCCGGCTGAAGTTGAGATGCTGGCACGACCGGCAGTTCCAATCTCCCGGCTTCCTGTTCATTTTATCGATTCTGGAATTGAGGTGGCTGTAAGTTAATGACTAATATTGTGAACAAAGTGTGGTTGCAGATGTTATTTGTAGTAATATAAAATTCTGTTGTTATTTCATAGCAGAAGTGCACCATGCAGAGCAGAGTAGCAACTAGTTTACTATAATTTAAAGTATCTAGTACTCTAGATAATGACCTATTCGAACTTTAGATAGGAATCATGGATAAAACTAAGTTACTGGGTCTCTCTATGTTAGTAAGTGCTAAAAGCATGAATTAAAGATGAAGGCACAGGTCTAAAAAATGAGAGTGCAAATAATTTAATGACATAAGGCCTAGTAGATCCTGTGTTGGGATAAATCTTGGGGAAACTAGAGATAAACCTACCCTAATAATTTGAGTAGAAGTGAAAACTTGAGCGGTGACACTGAGGTTTGATTTTGTGGGATTGTTTGATCAGGGTTGATGGGTTTTATACTTGCTCGGAGGTGAAAAAGTTAGAGAGATAATCAAAGCAAGTTAAAAACAGGAAGAGGGGCCCCAGGGAGAATCAAGAGTGAAAGAAAGGGAGAAAAAAGAGAGAGAGAGTCATTGGGAGGGATGCCCAAAGATGAAAAAAAATATGGGGAACTTGAATACCGCTCTGAGGTGTGCGGTACCATCTTTTTAGAAGGACTGCATCAAGGTGCATTGATTTTTTATTTTGAAATTTTGCCCCTGGGCAGATACCTTGATTTGAGAAAAGATGCAAATGTGGATTATGATGGCTAATCACAGAGAAATACATCGTTAAAAATTAATTATCTGTGCAGTCTCTATAAATTTGGAATTTTGGGCTAATAAATTCCCTTGAAATGAGTTCCATTTTTGCAATAAATATCATGCAATGTATAAACAAAAACAGTCGTTATATATGTAAATATCTATAACAATACTTACAGTACGAAATTTTATTGATAGAGTGGTTTCAGATAACAGTTACAAAATTCAAAATTGCATGGAACTTGATACTTTTTATGTAATACTTGAGATAAAATTTTAGTGAAAAGGAATAAATAGGGCAGAAAATGTCTAGCGCATATATTTATAGGCTTACAAATAACATAATTACGAAGGTAATAATTAGAGAATTCTAATTGAATAATAAAGATATTAACAAATTTATTTAAGATACTAATCAGATTTCAATAGATATTAGTTATAGCTTAGAAGATATTAATCATATTTCAAGATTTGAACACTCCTCAAGATGGACGGAAGATATCTATTAAGCGCATCTTGTTACTCAATCAAGATAAATCCAATGCACTAAGTACCTTAGTGAGACAATAAATCACTTGCTCCTTAGCAACTACATGTTTTAGCTTTAATAGTCCATTATTCAATTTTTCCTTGATGAAGAACCTATCATCTCCACGTGCTTGATTTTGTCATGTTGCAGAGGACTGTTGGCAATGCTAATTGCGAACTTGTCGTCACGCTATAGCTTCACCTTTGTCCCCTGGTCCACCTTGAGCTCTACTAACAAGGCTTTTAACCAGAACATCTCCGTGACTCCCAAAGGCATGGCCATGCACTATGCTTCTGATGTCGACCTTGCAACCACAGAGTGCTTCTTGCTCTCTCAACATGCACATCTCTGTAAGAAAGTCTGGCACATACTTCCTCTAGGATAGGATAATTTCTCCTGATCCACGAGCCACCTTAATTCTAAGAAAGTACCTAAGTTGCCTCAAGTCCTTAACCTCACCCAATTTCACCTCCAGTTGAGCAATCTCAATTTCATCATCACAGTAATAATCATGTCATCCACATGCACAACAAGCATAGTGATGTGCCCATCATATCGTCGGAAGAATATTGTGTGATCAATATTGATCTGCTGATATTCCATGTCTACCATATCCCTTCTGAACCTATCAGGCTCGAAGAGACTGTTTCAACCCATACAATGACTTCTTTGGTCTGCACACATTGACATCGGTATGGTTCGTGTAGAATCCTGGTGATATCTCCATATACACTTTCTCCAATAGATCTTCATAAAGGAAAGTATTTTTCACATCAAACTTGTGTAACTTCCATCCACCATTCCCTACAAGAGAAACTAGAGTTCTGATTGTACTCATCTTCGCCACTGACACAAAGGTCTCATCATAATCAGTGCCATACGTCTGATTGTAGTCTTTCTCCACCAGTCGTGGCTTGTATCGCTCATTTTTTCCGTTGTGAAGATCCACTTGCATCCAACAGCCTTATTTTCTGCTGGTAGCAATATTATCTCTCATGTTATGTTCTTGTCGAGTGCTCCAAGTTCTTCAAGCATGACAGCCCTCCACTTGATCCTTATGTGTTTCCCACCAACAATTAGGTATAGAGACAGAGTCCAGTAATGCAATGAATGTTACATATACACGTGATATGTTAGAGTATGAGACAAACTGGACAATGTCATGTGAGATATTAAAAACCCATAACGATTAGGATGACGTCTCGCATTACTGCGAGAGGTCCTGCTTAATCCCATGGGAGGATCGGAGGAAGAATTATATCACATGTGTATTCTGAATCTTTGGTTGATGATATAGGTGTCTCAGAAGTCGATGTAGATCAGACAAGAGATTTGTTAGCACGATCGATATTGTAGGCAACATTTTCTCATTCTGCTTGTTCCTTACATACACATTTCCAAATCTTTGTGTCTCACCCCTAACATTTTTTAACTCAATTTTCACATTTCCTGCCACATCCTCAGCTGATTCCTCTCTCAGCATAGGACAAGGATCACTTCCACAGTCACCACATTGTCACCATCACTATTCTCCCCCTCTCGCCTCATACCACCAGTATCGGGCAAGTCACCAAATGTTGAGGTCACCTCAACGAGTAGTATGATTCGTACTATCGAAAAGTCACATCCATACTTATAAACAACATTTTTTCTATAAGACTTCAGCAAACATATCCTTTTTGAGTCCCAGAATACCCTATAAAGACACACTTCATGATTATGGGATCTAACTTCCCCACAGTTGATCTATTGTCATTCACAAAATATAGACATCCAAACATCTTTAATTAGGACTGGGCAAAAAGCTCACAACTTGTGACTCGCTCATAACTCGCTTGGATTTTAGCTCGTTATCAACACTCTCAGATTTATCTCGAGTTGATCTGACTCGAGCTGTGTAACTTGTATAATTTACGAGTTGAGTTCGACTACTGCCAGCTCGCTCATTAACATGCTCAGATTATTGTACTGTATGTATTTTTTTCTCCTAACGTGACATGTAATATGGTGATACCTTCATTTTAACTTTTCTTTTCATAGTTTTTTTTTTATATTGATATAAATGATAGTCGATTTTACTCTTGCATAATTAGCTCTAGTCAATGTTTCAATGCATAAACAATATTTTATAAGATTTCAGCAAACTGAATTGTAAATTCGAGCTAATTAACGAGTTACAAGTTGGCTCGAGTTTTTTGCGCATCGAATATGGTTAGACTTTCAGCTCGAAACAAGACCCGATGATTCGAGCCGAGCTTGCTCGTATAATTAACGAGTCGAGTTCGAGCTAGCCCCAACTCGCTCGAATGACAACCCTACCTAATGACAGATTCCTCCATTATCACATTCAACATTTCAAATGGAGTCTGCCACTCCAACACTCTCGAGAGCATTATGTTGATCAAATGAGCAGCTGTCCGAACAACTTGCCCCCACAAGAGTTTTGGAACATTCATCGAAATCATCATACACTGAGCTACCTTCAAGAGGTATCAATTTTTTTCTTTTTGCTATCTCATTGTGTGGTGGTGTGTAAGAGCATGTAGTTTGGTATTGTATACATTGAGTCGACAAATACTCCTCAAACGTCTTGTTTGTATATTTTTTCTCTTTATCATACCTCAGTATCTTTACCACTGCCTCGTATTGAGCCTGAATTGACTTATGAAAATCTCCAAAATAAGCAAGTAGATCACTTTTGTTTTTCATCAAATATATCCAAAAGACACGAAAAAAACAATCAATAAAAATCACAAAATATCTATAACCATTTATAGTAGGTCTGGAACAAAGTCCCCATACGTCTCGTTTCTTTCTGCTTATTAACATTTTCATATAAAGACAGATACAATAAACTCACAACTCTAAAAGAAGAATGTCTCATGCATCAATGATACAACAACTTATCTTCTACACTCATACCAGATTCTCCCATACATGTCTTCTCAACTATGGATGTCAACGCCGAGTCCATCCCATCTCGGTCCAATTACCCCAGTCCATTACACCACGTGCCAATCCTCAGTTTTCGGTCAGTCCCCTTCTCTTGAAAAATCATAATGGGAATATCAAATAAAACAACACATTTTAGTTGAAGTATAACATCACTAATAGCTAAGAGATTTACTATAAAAGAAGGAGCATGCAACACATTAGACAAAGTCACATATCTATTGCAATTCATTGTACCCTTACCAACCACTGGTCGTGTTGTACCATCAGCATTTTGAATGCTTTCTGACATTGCTAGATGAGTATAGAAAGAAAACTCACTAACATTACTGTTGGGTTACGAACAGTTCAAAACCCATCAATTGGCCTAAGCAGCAGAAAGACTGTAAAACAAAAATTTTACGTCTGACTTAAGCCAAGGATTAAACAGGGTATGTCAGATAAACCACGGAGGGTGTCCACCTCACGTTTATCTCTAACATCAATACCCTACTTAATCCCTAAACAGATCTACTCCTTAACTGAATTCTAAAACTTTAATCTACTTACAAATTAAATAGATTAATATAACATAAATAACTTGATCCAAATTCGAATTGGACCGCAGAAGACTCGGAAGGCCGAATCACAAACGCTCTTCTCCCCGGAGTATCAGATGTCTGATACCTCTATCGGATGTCCACCAGGACGACCAGAAAGCGGCTTACTTCTTCAGCCAGAAATACCGAAAGCAGCGATATCCCGCAAAAAACTATTCACCGAGATATGGACTAAATAAAATATCTCCATGACTCGAAGTTATCCAAATAAGGAATACTGCTCTTTCATAAAAATACTATTTTTCGAATCCCGTAAACAACCGCATACGAGAAAGAGAGAAAATATATTTATCGATACGATCATGAGTAAACAGATACGAGTCGATTTTGATGCTTCTTTCTCTCTCCCCTTCTATTTATAGCAAAATGAGGAGGTGTACTTTTTACCAAAAAAACCCTTGGAAAAAACAAATTTGCACAAAAACCCTCATGAGGTCAACAAGAGGTTATTTTGCAAAATTGTGAAATTTCCAAAAAACCCCATTGCGACCTCTTAAGATTTTTTATTTATTTATTTTTAATTAAGATTTTAATTTTTTAATTAAAGTTTTAATTTGATAACGACTTTCATTTAAAATTCAAAATCATAATCAATATTTAAAATCTAAATCAAATATATATAAATATACATAAACATATAATTGTTCTCAACAATTATATTCTCAGGGTTTGGTATTGATTTGGTTGCGATATGATTTTATACAACGTATCGTATACGTTTATAAATTCAACCGTTGTTTTTGCTTGTCATCTTATATGACATATATAATTTAATCATATCATATATAATTAATTATAACCTACTTATAATTAATAATTTAAGATTCTCTGATTAGCTCCTATGCGGTGTGACCCAATGTGATCTGTGTTATGTTGGTAAATAGAATTAAAACCTTTTTAATTTTTATATTCATAGGAGGCATCTGACATATGCACTATGATCATCCAATTACACCGACGATGTTGTACTTATGCAATATCACGATCCACTAAACATTTTAGTCGTGTTAATTCTTTCGTCTCACAATATCATATTAGTTTCAAGGCAGGTGTGTGTCATCCTTGCAAATTTAATCGTTTCTCGATCTTAAGCAGACTAATCAAATATAATTACTCTTGTAATTATACCGCATGCAGATAATCTTACTCTATCAAGGGGCCCAATGATACTGTAACTCGTATCAAGATACGAGGGACAATAGTACTTTCAGTAAACCATCACTACCTCAACTAAGCTATGTATACCGAAAAGCTACCGTTATGACTGTGTTTTACCGACTGCGTTAGATAACAATCACACATACACATCTCTTAGTAGGAAAGATGAATACCTCATACTTTAGAACTTAACACTGAATGAAAACATTAATGACACGTACACAATTCCATTTAATGTTTCATTCGAGATCTGTCAAATATCATGTTCCTCTAACATGTATTCATGTGATTAAAACGACATCTCATGTCTATGGTTTGTAAACTTAACCATCTTTTAATCCACATTCTAACCTTGTAACGGTAAGTTAGTGTTCCTGCTAATTACCTTGGTTAGAGACTTTTAAGAATATATATCATCTATATTATGAAGTTTCACAATTCCAGTTATTGACTCAAGTCAGATAAAGGAATGATTCATAAATTCAATAATACTCAAGGTAACAAAATGACAGTTTATTAATCACTCAATTCATGAACAAATCTTTATGATAATTTATTGTATTATTGACTTCTAGATTATTACAAACTAACAATCTCCCATTTAAGCTAGAAGCCAATCATCGTAGGCTCTAGTTACACGAATCTCTAAATTTCAAAAAATCTCATAGATCTAAAGAAAAACTCATAACCAATCTCCTATGTATCTTAGACCCATAGAAGTTGTATGCAACTGGTGCTTGGCTTGAGGAAGAGGTTTCGTGAGTGGGTAAGCTGTGTTGCTGGCTGTGTCAACTCTACATATCTTTACATCACTTCTATTTACGATTTCTCGTATCAGGTGATAACGTCGTAAAACATGCTTGGATCTCAAGTGCGATCTCGGTTCTTTGGCCTTAGCTATAGCTCCATTGTTGTCACAATAGAGGTCCACAGGTCCTTGAGCACTGGGAACCACTCCAAGTTCGCTAAGGAACTTCTTGAGCCAGAACCCTTATTTTGCTGCTTCGGATGCAGCTATGTACTCAGCTTCGGTTGTTGAGTCTGTTGTAGTCTCCTGATTTGAGCTCTTCTAGCTCACAATCCCTCCGTTGAGTATGAACGCGTGTCCAGACTGTGATCTCGAATCATCTCAATCAGTTTGGAAACTTGCATCAGTATAACCGTTTATCACGAGCTCGGAGTCACCACCATAGACGAGAAATATATCCTTAGTTCTTCTTAAGTACTTAAGGATATTCTTTGCAGCATTCTAGTGCTCCATGTTTAGATTAGCCTGATATCTACTCGTCGCACTAAAAGCGTACGAGACATCAAGGCGAGTGCACAACATGGCGTACATGATAGAGCCTATAGCCGAAGCGTATGGCACTCTAGCCTAAGTCGTTCATTGAGAACACTTTCTTTAATGAAGACTTAGCTTTTTGCAACATAGGAATATCGTTTCCCATTAGGATTATGTCATCTACATATAAGATTAAAAAGGCGATGGCACTCCCAATAGTTTTTCTGTACACACACGGTTCTTCTTCGCATCTGACAAAGTCAAACTTTTTTACTTCTTTGTCAAACCGAAGATTCCAACTCCGTGATGCTTGCTTCAATCCATAAATTGATTTACGAAGCTTGCATATCTTTTCAGCGTTCTTTGGATCCTCAAAACCCTCAGGCTGTGTCATATACACATCTTCTTCTAAATTTTCATTTAAGAAGGCGGTTTTAACATTCATTTTCCATATTTCATAATCATGAAATGCGGCAATTGCTAGGAGTATACGAATTGAATTAAACATAGCCACGGGCGAAAAAATTCCATCATAATCAAATCCTTGAATTTGTTTGAAACCTTTCGCTACCAGCAGTGCTTTGTATACAGTCAACTTATAAAAATTTCATCATAATCTTGTTTCCTTTTAAAAATCAATTTATTTGCTATGGGTTTCACCCCATCAAATGGCACAACTAAGTTCCACAATGTGTTGTCATACATGGACTGTATTTCGGATTTCATGACCTCTAGCCATTTATCAGAGTCGGGCCTATCTATTGCTTTCGCATAGGTCATAGGATCTTCAGTATCATATACTGAGACCTCGTGTAGTCCCAAGTACCTCTTGGGCGCTCGAACTGTCCTTGTAGACCTACGTAGCACTTGACCTTTGATTTGTTGAACTTGATCTGCAACTATTTGCGGATTTGGTTCTACTTCAACTTGCGTTGAAGTACTTGAGCTCGGGACTAGAACCTCCTCCACAACTACTTGTGGATTTGATTCTTCCAGATGCTCTTCAACTGAAGTATTAAGTGGTAGGTTAATCTGATCTGATTCAGATATATTGTACTGTGTGATGTATCTCGAATTTATTCAAGTATTACATTACTCCCACTACTTCCTTTTGTGAGAAAACGATTCTCCAAAAATATACCAACACGAGCAACAACTATTTTGTTCTCGGCCTGATGATAGAAGTAATATCCTTTCGTTTCCTTAGGATATCCTACGAAAAAGCATTTGTCAAACTTGGTATCAAGTTTGCCAGACGTTGGACGTTTGACAAATACTTTGCAATCCCATATTTTAAAAGAAGACATATTTGGAATTTTTCCAAACCATAACTCGTATGGAGTCTTTTCTACTGACTTAGACGGAACCATATTTATTGTTCGTGCAACAGTTTCTAGTGCGTACCCCCAAAAAGATTTCGGAAGAGTGGCATTACTCATCATAGATCGGACCATGTCTAGCAGGGTTCGATTTCGTCTCTCAGAAACACCATTCCAATGTGGTGTCTCCGGAGGCGTGAGTTGTGAATCTATTCCACATTCTTTTAAGTACGTTATAAACTCATAACTCAAGTACTCACCTCCACGATCAGATCATAAGGCCTTAATACTTTTGTTTAATTGATTTTCTACTTCAGCCTTGATTTCTTGAACTTTTCAAATGATTCAGACTTATGTCTCATCAAGTAGACATAACCGTATCTACTATAATCATTAGTAAACGAAATAAAGTAAGAATAACCATTTCTTGTACAAGTACTCATAGGTGCAAATACATCAGTATGTACGAGTCCTAGTAATCACTTGCCCTATCGCTCTTTTTGGAAAAAGGCGCTTTGGTCATTTTTCCACGTAAACAAGATTCGCACGTGTTAATTGATTTTCAAGATCAAAATTTCCAAGAAGTCCATCTTTATGCAACTTCTCGATGCGTTTCTCGTTTATATGACCAAGGCGACAATGTCACATGTAAGTCGTGCTTTCATTAGACGCTTTGAGTCGTTTATTAGTTATGTTGAACACGAATTTTTTCATTTGCAATATATACAAACCATTCATCATACAAGAGGATCCATAATATAACTTTCTTTTATATATTGAGCAACTATTGTTCTCTATTACAAAAGAGAACTCATTCGTCTCTAAATATGAGACCGAAATGATATTTTTGGAAATGCTAGAAACAAAATAAACATTTTCTAGTTCCAATACAAACCCGCTAGGCAAATACAACTATATATTTCTAACAGTTATGGCTGCAACCTTTGTTCTGTTTCCAACTTGGAGTTGTACTTCCTTGTTACATAATTTCCTTCTATTCTTTAGTGCCTACACATTTGAACTATATGAGCACATGATCCAGTATCTAATACACAATCATTAATAGAGGTAGTAACATTAATTTCAACAACAAATATACCTGAGAATGAAGTTTTGGAAACATTTTCAGACTTCACGTCCGCCAGATACTTCGGGCAGTTTCTTTTCCATTGACCCTTTACTTTGCAGTAAAAGCAATCAGAGGCATCAGATACCTTTACCTTGGGAGGATTGGATTTAGCAATCTTTTTCCCCTTACCCTTGTACTTTGAGGCCACTTTCTTCGGAGATTTCTTGACTTTTCTTTCACCAGCCCGGATCATGAGGACAGAAGAATTCTTCTTCATGTCATCATCCGCGATCCTTAACATTCCCTACAACTCTTGCAGACTCTTCTCCATCCCCAGCATATAATAGTTAATTATAAAATTCGAAAAGCTGGGAGGAAGGGAGTGAAGTATAACGTCTGTAGCAAAATCTAATTTCAACGGAGCGTTCAGCTTCTCCAGCTGCTCAACATCGCTCGTCATACGAAGCATTTGAGTGCTGATAGAGCCGCCTTCATGTAACTTATGATTAAGTAAGGATGTGACCACTTTATATTTCTCTGCACGAGCCTACTCTTGAAACATGTTCTTGAGTTGCTCGCACATCTCGTATGTCTTGGTGTCCATGAATCGACGTTGCAATTCAGGACCCATAATTCCTACCAAGAGACCTTGTACATCAAGCTCATCATCCTTGTGCTTGTTGTACAAAGCGATCTGATCTGCTTCGCCTCCACTAGGCTGAGCAGGGATTGGTGTGTTCAGAACATAATCTTTATTTTCGCGTCTTAGTACGATGGTGACGGCTCGAAACCAATCAGTAAAATTGGATCCGTCCACTTTTAGAGTTTGTTTGTCGAGCAGGAAATGCAGTGAGAAGGACGATTCTTTAGCCATATTTCTACAACGTTAAAAGAAAAGATTTTAGCTTTGTTCATGTAATGTTTTATTCAAATAATAACTCCCACTGCAAATTTGTTCTATTACCTTTTTCAGTAGGACCAAGATCTCTATTTTCACTAATATATAAGTCAGCTGTTACGCATAACCCGGCTATTAGTTATTTTAGGTAAGTCATCTTGCTAATCACACCTCTTTGTGATTCTTGGTTTCATTAAAACTTCGTATGTTTTTAACAAAGACTTTGCCCCAAGCCCAAAACGTTTTTGGAAATCATTAGTAAGTAACCTCACTCTACTTGGTTCGTTATTTCTTACATAACTCTTGCCTACTGAGTAGAGAACCGTCAACCGATGAACAATAGTTTGAGAAGGATGGAGTAGAAATGACATACTACTTAATTTGTGTTGGTTTGTTTTTATTAAACAATGCAAGCATTCTAAAAAGATATGTTAGATAAACGACCGAGGAGATCCACCTCCAGTTTATCTTTGGCATCAAAACCTTTTTCATAAGCTTACGTTTGTTAAGCAGCCAGTTCTTTAAACTAACTGTAAGACACTCTTACGGATACGTGAAAGTCGTCTGCCAGAAAGATTACCGAGAGTTCCTTCACAAATCTATCTCTGACATCACGGTCTTTCACGTTTCCTTGAAAGTGATAAATTTTATTTACACATTTCGTATCATTTCGGTAAATCTCATTTTACGTATATACTTGGTCCGATATATCATTTATCAGTTTCTAATTCTTTATTTCACAGCAATGCTCAGTTCTCATTTATACCGTTTAAATCTAATCTTTCCTAGACAGAACCTTATTTATCATCGTACGCGCAACAGTTCTTACTTTAAGTACTCTATTGCTTCATCACACTCCTCAATTTACTTTACTTATCCGAAGGTTTTCGAAATGCGAAAGAGTTACATTTTGCCATTTTAAAAACATTTGAGTAATTTGTTAACGTGATAAAGTCTCAGTTTGGGCCAACTAATCAGGACACGTAAAAGAGATTAGTTGAAAGAGTCCTAAGACACCTCTCATTACATAACATTTATCTCTTATGGGTGGAGATTAATAGTTCTTACTTTGGGTACTCTATTGCTTCATCACATTCTTAGATATACTCAAACGCGGTTGAAAGTGTTATAAAATGAAAACTTAAATAAAGAATATAGAAAGCTTAAATCTCATTTGGTTTTGTCATGCTGCACAGGATTGTTGGCAATGTTGATCGCTGACTTGCTGTCGCACCACAACTTCATTTTGACTCTGTGATTAACCTTGAGCTCCTTTAATAACCCCTTCAACCACATCATCTCAGCAACTCCCAATGCCATAGCCCAATATTCAGCCTATGTTGTCAATCTCGCAACAACTGGTTGCTTCTTGCTCTTCCACCAGACCAAGTTGCCCCCTACAAACATGCAGTAGCCAGATGTGAACCTCTTGTCATTGAGACAACTAGCCCAGTCAGAGTCACAATAGCTCTCGATGTTCATGTGCATGTTTTGCCTGAAGATCAAGCCTTTTCCCGATGCACTCTTCTGGTACCTCAGAATGTGATAAACTGCGTCCATATGGCACTTTCGAGGGTCATGCATGTAGCGGCTCACCACGCTCACTACAAATGAGATATCTTGACGAGTATGACCCAAGTAGATCAATCTACCTACTAGTTTTGGTACCTCTCATGATCAATCGATTCTCCTGCCTCTTCACTTATCTTGGCCTTCACGTCAATTGGGGAAGCTACAGGCTAGCACCCTAACATGCTTGTCTCTGTGAGAAGGTCTAAGACATACTTACTTTGGGGCAATACAATCCCCTCTGCGCCATAAGCCACCTCAATCCCAAGGAAGTACCTAAGTTATCCCAGATCATTCACCTCAAATTCCTTTCCCAATCTTACCTTCAATTGTGCAATCTCCCCCTCGTCATCTCCAGTAACGATCATATCATCGACATATACAACCAACATAGTAATGTGACCACCATGTTTTCTAAAGAACACCGTGTGGTCGGCATTGATTTGCTTATAGCCCATGTCTATCAATAACCTTCCTGAAGCTATCAAATCAGGCCCGAGGGGACTGCTTCAACCCATAGAGCGATTTCTTGAGCCTGTACACCTTACCTATTGTCTGTTTTGTGCCAAATCCTAGTGGAATCTTCATGTACATATCTTCTAACAAATCGCCATGAAGAAAGACATTCTTTACATCGAGTTGGTGTAACTGTCATCCCCCATTTGCTGCCATGGAAACCAATGTTCTTACTGTGCTCATCCTTACCAATGATGCAAAGGTCTCATCATAGTCGATCTCATAGGTCTGACTATACCTCTTTGCCACTAGCCGAACCTTGTAGCGCTCAATGAGATCCTTTGAATTATGCTTCACTGTGAAGACCCACTTGCATCCAACAGCCTTCTTGCTCGGGGGTAGTGACACAAACTTCTAGGTTTCATTCTTGTCGAGAGCCCCGAGCTCTTCTTGCATGGTTGTTTTCCATTTCGAATCTTCCTTAGCAACCTGCCAACACTTAGGGATAAAAACATTGTCTAATGATGCAATGAATGCTCCATGTACAGGTGATATGTGTGAGTAAGAGACAAGTTGAGCAATATCAAATGGGAAACCATATCGATCAGGAGGGACTCTCGCATTCACACATTCAGTCCTCCGTACCGATAGGGGACTAGTAAGAATAAAGAGAGGAATCATATCACCTAGGTATTTCTGAGTTTGAGGTGGATGATGTAGGTGTCTCAAGAGTCGAGATAGGCAGGGACAAGGGACTTGGCACTGTAGGCATGGCTCCCTCATTCTGCTTTTCTCTTCTGACGTACACCTTACGATATCTCGACTCTCCCTGAGCCTGATTTCTACCACCTTTTGGCTCAATCACAACCTTACTTGCCTCAACTTTTGGCTCAACCCCAGTCGAATCTCCTTCTTGCTGCTCAACTACAACTGAATTCTCCATTGGACATGAAATATCCACACTCATCCTCCTCTCACCATCACTACTAGTGTCCCCCTCGTCTCATACCTTCTGTATCGGACGAGTCTCCAAAGGGTGATGTCACCTCTGAGTAGTAGTATGGTTCAAGCTCGCAGAATGTAACATCCATACTTACAAACAATCTCTTCTCTATCGGACTCCAACACACATAACCCTTTTAAGTACCCGACAAAGATAAATCTCACAGTCCTAGGATCTAGTTTTTCTACATATTGTTCTGTTGTCATGTATGAAGCACACACATCCAAAGGTTTTAAGAAGAAGAATGTTTTTATTCTTACCTTTCAGCATCTCTATCGGAGACTTCCAATTCAGTACCCTCGAGGGTACCTTATTAATCAAATAGGCTGCTGCCAGAACTGCTTGCCTCCACAAATACTTTGGAACTTTCATCAAGATCATCATGCTCCAAGTTACCTCAAGAAGATGCCTATTCTTCCATTCTGCTACTTCATTCTGCTCTGGTGTGTACGAACACGAGGTCTGATGATGTATTCCTTGGAATGACAGGTACTCCCCAAATGCTCTATTGATATATTTTGTCTCATTGTCAGATCTCAATACGTTTACAATTGCACCGTATTGAGTCTGAACCATTTTGTGGAAATACTTGAAACAACTAAGCACATCACTTTTGTTCTTCGTCAAGTAAATTCATGTCACACGAGAAAAGCAATCAATGAAAGAAACAAAATATCTAAATTCATTCAAAGTAGTTGTGGGACAAGGTCCCCATACATCAGAATGAACCAAATCAAACACACGAGAACTCCTACCACCAGAGCTAGCATAAGTGCTTCTGGTATGCTTGCCTAATTCACACGCATCACACATCAGTTTTGCCTTATTGGCCTTTTCAAACAAAAGTGGATACAACCTACTCAAAACAGGAAACGAAGGATGACCTAAGCGTCTATGATGAAGCAGTAGTAAGTCCTCCACACTCTTCCCAACTCCTCCAGTTCTCTCTACAATTGATGAGAGGGCTGAGTTCATATTCCCCTTATCTACGTACCGCATCCCGCTATGTTAAGTGTCAGTCCCAAGCAGCCTGTCGATCCCCTTCTTTTGGAAGATCACCTTAGAAATATCAAACAAAACAACACATTTCAGTTGTGATATAATGACACTTATGGATAATAGATTCACAGGAAAAAGAGCATGCAAGACATTAGACAAAGCCAAAGTGTTGGTACATTTCACAATACCCTTATCAACTACAGGCTGAGTTGTACCATCGGTAGTTTGGATGCTCTTTAGGACTGCTAGGCGAGTATAAGAAGAAAACTCTCCAGCAACACCAGTCACATGGCGAGATGCACCAGAATCAACTATCCAATCTGGTGATCTCGTGAGTAAAGGATAGATCAAGGATATCACAACTACCTATGGCTGAATATGCAAGAGAAACAGAGTTACCCCTGGCCGAAGATGAGGTGGAAGCATCGTCTCTCATACTTTTTCCATCACTTGTCAGCTTTTGCCTGTTCTTGAGTGTCTATGAATAGGCCTTCACGAGTGCCTAATCTTCATTTGTAAGATCCCCACCAACTTCTTCTTCCTCCTCTGCAACCATCAGATGTGCCCGGTTGCCTCCTCGACCACCTCTCCTACCTCCACGACCGCGACCACGACTCCCAAACTATCATCTACCACATGCATCTCTCTGCCTAGGTGGCTTAGGACAATTCTGCATCAGGTGACCTACCTCACCACAGTTGTAGCACTTTCGGGTCTCGCCCATGTACCATGTGTTACCTGAATTGGAGGCTATTAGTGCTGACCTCGATCCTGGAGGTCCTGCTGCCCCATCATGTAGCCCAATCCAGCTCTCCTCTTGTATCATTGCTGAGACCGCCTCCTTAAGAGAGGGAATCCTTGTCTGACTTAATAGCATAGCAACTCTCTGCTCAAATGTCGATGTCAGACCCTCAAGAAATCGCATAACTCTCTCTTTCATGTCAATCTCATGACACACTGGGTCAATGCAGCATCGTCGTCGAACCCTGAAATAATTCAGATCTAACCATAAGCGATCCAAAGTTATGGCATATTCCTGCACAGTCTTCTCCCCCTGTACCATAGCAGTGATCTCTCTCTTGATCTGATACACCCTCAGGTTGTTTCCCACACCATCGTAGGTCCTCTTCAGCTTCTCTCAGACATCATGCACCTTCGCTATGCCATCCAATGTGGACGCAATAGACAAACTCAGTGAGCTCAAAAGTCAGATATACACCTACATGTGAGTAGATTTCCACTCAGCTCTGCCGGGTGTATTCTGACCTGGCTCTTCAGTTTTCCCAGTCAGGTACCCCTCCAGATCCTTCCCTTCTAGAATGTACCTGACCCGACGCGACCAACCCAGATACGTGGCTAGCCCTTCGAGTCTCATGTCAATCAGTGACAATTTAACCTTTCGTACCATGACAGCGAGCTCATCAAGGGTCAACTTCAAGCAAGCCTTTGCGAACACGTTCTCGATATCCTCCTCCGACATTGATCCAGCTCAGATTTACGACGCACGTATCAATCTTAGTCTAAATCCCTCCTACTACTATCTTAGACCCGATCTTGCATCTCAAGACGGATCTAAATCATTTTCTTTGTCTCTTTTTCAGCTAAAGAAACCTTCTAGGAACCCTAGGTACAGCAGAAACCCTACACGTACCTGAACTCACATCAGACCTCTCCCCCTTTGTGTCGCAGCAGGACGACGAGATTTGCACTTAGGGTTTCTGCCTCGCAGCACCTCTGGCGGCGCACTTAGGATTTGCACTTGTGAGGCTGACGGCACAGCACCTCTGGCGGCGCAGCACGATTAGGCAAGCTCAGCCTCAGCCTCAACAGCTCAGAAGTGCTCAACCCAGTAGTGATGACACGAGTTGACAGCGACGACGACGGACTGGCAGCAGCTCAACGACGCGACTCAGACACCCTCATGGTGGCGACGCGACACCCTCATGGTGGCGACGCGACACCCTCCTGACGGCGACTTCCTTGCTGGCAGCGATCACCTCTGGTCTGGATCTAGCGGCAATCAAGCCAGGCGCGATCTGGCGATAAGTCCAGATGCGTTCCCTCTTTTTATTTACAGTGGTTTTCTTTATTGGTGGCTAACCTAACCCTAACAGAATTTTTCTGGCTCTAACCAAGTGGATTTCTGTAAAAATGAACCTTGTGATTTTCATTGATCCCTTGTTCCTATATAGGCCATACATTACATCTTACATATGAGTCCCTAATATTCTCTAAATTTCGCTTCTTACCAAAAAGGTCCCTACAATGTCTATGAATGTGTAAACATACAATACATCTCAACATATCAATTTGATCTCGGATTTCATTGGTGGTTCGGCTGATGTTGAAATCTCACATGCCTTCATGAATTTGATCAAAGTCTTCATCTCCTCATTGTCTAATTTCTTGAAAATTACTTTCATCTCTCCAACTCGTGCTTTGACATTCCTTCTTCAACCACACAACTCGTGCTTTATGATCTTCTACACAATATCAAACTCAGACCGTGCGCTCCGCGATGACGGTTTCTTTATTTATTATATTTTTACCACACAATTTGAATTTGGGAGGAGAAGAAACTTTCACGAGAAAAGTTAAAGAATCTTTATGGAATCATCTCTCTTAAGTAGCGATAGCAATAGAGAGAAGCGACACAGAGGAGATGACGGGGCACAACAAGTAGATATGCGATGGCTGCTGAGGTGTGACTCCAGGGAAGAAGAGCACAAGCATGAGCGACGACCTCTGCCAGGCAGCTGATGCACAAGGGGCACAAGATGGCGATGCTCGACGACCAGTATCTGAGAGGTGTTTCGCGGCGAAATTAGGATTTGGCTCCGATATCAAATAGAAATTTGAGAAATCCAGTGCTAATACATGAATTTATAGGCTTACAAATAACATAATTAGAAAAATAATAACTAGAGAGTTCTAATTGAATAACAAAATACTAACAAATTTATCTAAAATAATAATTAGATCTCAATAAATACTAATCATATCTTAAAAGATATTAGTCAAATTTCAATAAATTTCAACGGTAACTTCTAGTATATTGATCAGAAACTAGGATATGTCGAGGAGCTACAAGATCTAAGAATTTCGGATAAATCTTTTTTACATGAAGTTGATGGGAATGTTATTCAAATGCATATAACAAACTGCATTATTGTGGCTACTTTAAACAAAATTTATTCTGATTCCAAACTCTCTCTCATGCATGAATATCCACCACCTATTGCATGGTTGTGATTCTCATGTTCCCAGTACATATCTTCGGGGGCATGCAAAATAATGTAAGAAAAATGATGATGCCCACAATTAATGTACATGCTGACGCTTAACTCTGCTAGAAAATATTCAAATAGAAAGACTTTTTTTTTTTCTAAATAGAAAGCCGTTCGTAGTGGGTTGCGCTGAATTAAAAAATGAAAATCTTCAGGGATAGATTGGGATGCTTCAAAAACCTAAAATAAGTGTATTGTTACAGAGGAAACTTGGTTAACTAGATGGCAAAAACTTGATCAGCAATTACTTTGATTTCATGATAGTAAAAGCATATTCTTCTTCAGCAAAAATCCTGATTAAAACATGACATGCATGCATTCTTCAATTAAAATAGTAACGCTGATAAAAATTAATATAGTTATGGCATGGATGCTTAATGAAGTTATTAAGTTCATACCCTTCCAGATATTTTACAAGGAGGTTCAAGTACGTCTATAACCTCCAAATTGACATTTGAGAAGATAGAACCAAAACCAAATATATTTAGGATCAAGCAGAAAGACTGGTATTAATTTTTCAAAAGCTATATTTAGGATGAAGTGACCATTGTAGTATTATATTTTCAGGAACTATATATAACCAAAATGACTATATTTAATATTATATTTGTTCATCTGTTGAGTTCTGTAATTTGCATAATTGAACAGTGCTTATTCTATTTTGTTTCGAATATCATAATTCAGTTTATATAAATGGAAGGCAAAAAAATGAGGATTCTGTTAGAAAAAATTCATGGGTATTGCAACTAAAAAAGATTGAATAATTTGAAATTTTGGGCTCTGCTCCCCTCAAAAGCAATCCTTCCTTCAAGAATATCGCTGCTATCAGTAAATGTCACATCAAATGCAAACAAATGTACTTCGATTTTATTGCTATCGATCTGTATTAATAAATTTTAAATCTTGAAAGATACGTGATACTTGATGACAGTCATTTAGCTTTTAAGGATCTGTATTAATAAATGTGTGAACCAAATAGATGAATGAAATAATTGAATCCACTGAAAGTAAAGGAAAGATGAGCCACAGCAAAGTGGGTTGTTCTCAAAGCAGGAGATAAGCATGAAATGATAGAGTTGTGAAGAATTATGAGCTTCACTTTTTGATATTTTTGCAATTTAATCCTGACAAGATCTTGTTTTAACATCAGGATTTTTGTTTCATTTGTCTCTCACAAGACTGTTGATTCCAACTTTATTGACCAAAGAATTATCCTTAGCATCTGAACCAAATAGACTTGGGTTAATTGAAATTCAAGTAAAAATCAAAATTGAATCGGATTCAAGTCATTGAAAAACACAAAGAGCTAGGGCAAAATGTTTTGAAAAAAGGTAAAACAGTTTAAGGATAACACATTGATAAGTAATTTAACTTCTGAAAAAGAAGAATTTTATACCATATGCATAATAGAAAGGTCATATAACTGGAGTGATTTAACTAAAAATCCAAAATAGGGGGTTTACAGTTATCATTAGGTACTCTGAACAGTGAGAAAGCAAACAGACTGCATAATTAGTACTGATGCATCTCCAAGAGAAATTTCTCAAAAGAAAGTGTTAAAGAGGTAACAATGGTGAGTTTCTATAAAGGAAAAAAAGGCAATTGAAGTAGTTTCCGAGGCCTTAATTGACCATCTTTTCTCTCCCTGTCTCTCTGTATATATATATTGATCACTCTCTCTCCCTCTCTAAATTTATCTCCAGCTTTAGTTATTGTTCTCATCTATGGCTTTTATCTCTAAGTGGTTTTGCTTTTCACTTTTAAACATCCATCTCCTGTTGCTCTCTTTTATAAATTGTGAAGTTTTAATTATATAAACATCTTACTGGAAAATAACAGTAAAAAAGAAAAGGAAGAAAGCAAAAAGATTAATTCAAAACATAATGGCATGTAACCCTTGAATTCTCTTGGGTGGCGTTAAAGAGCAAACTCTGAAGTCTGAATCAAGAAAAAGCAAAACCAGGCAAGAGCTTAATTATCTAGGCAGCCTCTACACCATTACATAGCTAGGTACTTAGCTTACAGTCCATGATATTAAGAGTTTAAGACTGACAAAACACTGCCAACATCCAGTACTTTATATGATCTTACTCATTTAGTGGTTATAATCACATAATTTCCATCTGTTATTTCTTTTACAAGTTTCATACAGTTGTAACAGTCAGATACTACCAATATGTTTTTCACATAGTTTGTTATAAATATGTTAGAATTGTTTTAACGGACAGTAACTCGTAACTAGTTACCCGACAAAACTTAGGTATGTAGTTGAGCTACATTTGCATAATGTTGAGTTGCATAGTTGCTTAAATTTCTACAGAATTGAAGAAAATGTTCCATTTTCATCATTCAATTGAAGAATTTAATGCTGAAGAAACCAACTTGCAATGAAATTTGTGGAGTATAGAAACACAGATGTCTTAAAGTTTGACGAGTAAAGTTTCTACAGAAAACTCCCATTACAGTGATCTTAAAGTTATATATTCATTTTTACCTGTGGCACAACAACATATATAGGTATTTGCCTCATTAATGAAGGAAGACATAATTTGGCATGATGGTGTTGGACCTCGCATCTCTTTACGGGGAGGCACATGTTCACATCCCGCAAGTAGCATTTGAAAAGTAATAATTGTCGGGGGCAACAGAATTCCTTATTTAATAAAAAATTGGCATGATGGCGCTAATTAAACTAAGCTTAGCATATATGAGGGGGTATCAAATGTTCATAGTCAGGTGCTATATCAATGACAACAAAGTTAAATTTTAATAAAATATTTCTCAAATTCTTAAATATCAAAACTAATTGATTTTGAATATTTATATATATCATATTGTATGCGTAAGAAAAATGTTGCATCATTTCAATAGTTATCGAGCGCTAAGAAAATGAATGATCCAAATTTGACGATTTAACTATCTCTCGTGATGGCTATCGAACTAAGTTAGAATTTCACAACTTTTACACACATGTAAATGAGATGATTTAAAATACATCGTTAGATTTACATTTCAAAATCTAAACTCAAATAAATAACTAAATAAAAAAGCAGACAAGACGAACACCAATGGACATCAATAGACATGAAAATTGAATTCCTCCTTAGCATATTTAGATTGGATGGAAGGATTTGTGCAGATGTAAAAAGAAAAGGTTAAAAAAAGGTCAGAGGTAAATTGGATTCTCTTCTAGGGAAATGGTGCCATGCATGATAGGAAACAAAAATCAAAGAGAGTTCAAATGACATAACATGCTTTGATTCTCTGTTTTTACCCCTCCAATAACTTTTTATCTTTTCTCTGAACTGAAAGTGGTACTATGATGACCACTAGGAAGATTTTGCACTTTAACACCCTGTACTTCTTTGGATTCTGTGAAGCTCCTAGCTAAGAATAAACTATTGGGGCACTATGTTTAGGTGCATGCACATTTTAGATAAACAAACTAGCAGGAAAAGCACCATAACTCACAATATTATACCATAGATTAGTATGTATATCCGTGCAAAACACTCATTACCCCTCCTTATACTATGTAATTATCTCAATCCTTAACTTCCCTGTTATTTCTTAGAGAAGTTGGATAAATTTGAGGAAACTAACATAGAATTTAACAAAAATGTAATACTTCAAAACTTTCTATCTGTCGGCACATATAACACTTCTTCCAAAATTAATTTCACTTTGATCAGTATTACCTTACTTAAATAATGGTTAGACAAGGAGAAAAGTTTAATTTCAATGGAAAATCAAAATATCAAATATAAGTGATGCGGACCTAACCTATTGAAAGAAGACGCTTTATTTCACTCAGGTGGAAATTTACAGTAATCTGGATTGCCACTATATTTAATGGTGGTGCTTTGACTGAGAATTTTCAAAATAAATTTATCTTTTATATCTATTATAAGGAACATGAAATAAGTTACGAGTGATTAGAGGATAAAACATAACACCCATGTCCCAATTTTCTCCCAGTCAATTGCAAATTTGCAGTAGAAGGGAACATGAAAACCCTAGTATTGCTGAAACGATATCCTCTGCACCCATTTTTATGGGTGCTCTCTGCATACTAATTTGGACCGTCCGATTAGATTTGAACGATGTGATTTTATAATACAAAAGCCTTTCTGAATCATATAATTGACAGTCAAGCGTCCAGATCTAATCGGACGGTCCAGAACAGATTAGTGAGTGCAAAAAGCACCCATGAAAATGGATGCAGAGGATGAGGATCCTAGTATTGCTATAACAACCCCGTTTGGGCTTTACAGCAAAATTAGCCCATAAATTAACAGCCCAACTTCCGGAAGAATAGTGCGTTCTAAAAGCCCATATTTAGCTTCCAGCAATTTACGCGGTTTACTGAACAAATCCCTAATTAACAAGTTTTGTTATTTTTCTCGTTTACTTCGTTCAAGAGAGGATCGTGAAAGGAAAAAATTGATCAGGAATTCGACATCAAAATCCTTGGAATTAAATTTTATTTCTACAGTTATGAAATCAGGAGTAACAATCTGATAGGTAAAACAAACTGTTGTACGCTCGGAATTCAAAATCAATAAAAAAAGGAAATAGAGGCAGTGAGGCGAGGCGAGGCGAGGCGTACCAGAGATTTATTTCTGTAGTCGGAGAAAAGGTGTAAGAGGATTCCTCTTTCGTTCTCTTCTTTACTGTTGCTTTTCCTGTAAAGAGGAGAAAATCGATCAGACTGAATCGGCTAAAGACTAAAGAGGTGGTTTGGAATTTTTAAACGAAGAAAGAGAAAAACAAATAATAAAAGATCAGTAAACTGGACATCTCCAGTCACAAATACAAAATACGCTTGCCTTTTCGTTATCCTTCATTAACTTCTCGTGAAATTGTGCGCTTCGGGTGTTGGTCTTTACTACTTTATAGTTTCTACTGTTTGCCACCTTGCAAAATCTATGTGCAGTAGTTATACGTATAAGAACATTTTCATTTCTGAAATTTTTAGAATTTCTAATCTGATGTGGCAGTTGCTAAATGAGTTTCAAAAATATAGATGAGTTTCTTATTTAACAATTTTGTTCCAGAATTTTTTATTTAGCAACTTTGTTTCAGAGTTTATAAACTCTAACGTAACTTCATAATTGACTGAAGTTGATCTACCTCTCAATGCTTTTTCCTATAATTGACTAATGTGACAATTAAAAAACTCTAATTATAGTTTCAGAAATGTGGAGTTTAGAAGCTAATAGTTTCTAAACTGATGTAGCAATTATTCAGAAACTCTAAGAGTTTCAAGAATGAAGATGCTCTAACACATGTTTCATTTTTCTCACTTGGAAATTGGAATAGGACCAAGAGACAAGCCCAGACGAAATAAACAAATATATAAAAATATATTGCGAGTTATGTTAATAGGATAATGTTTCGTAAATACCACATTTGATATCAATTATTGATACCGATTTTATTATGCACTTTTTGTTGAGTTATCGTGCACATTATTTGAGTTATTATGCATGTTATACCATAACTATTTCAGTACAAAAAATAACATATATAACTATTTCATTACAAAAAATAACATACATAATAACTCAAATAATGTACACGATAACTCAACTAAAGGTGCATAATAAAATCGACAACATGTATAACTATGTCATTACAAAAAATAATATGCATGATAACTCAAATGATGTGCACGCAGTGGCGGAGCCACTTTCATGCAAGGGGTGCAGCTGAACCCCTGGAAAAAAAATTCAAAAATGACCATATATATTATTTTTTTTCAAAAATGACCATGTATTTGAATTTTTTTGCATAAATGACCATGTAAAATAATTTTTTTCTAAGAATAACCATCATTTCAAACCTCCTGAAAAAAATCATAAATCTTGAAACCTCCTGGCGAGAATCCTGAATTCGCCTCTGTGTGCACAATAACTCAACTAAAGATGCGTAATATCAATAATTAGTATCAAATATAGTACTACGTATCAGCTCCCATGTTAATATACTAACGTTGTTACTGCATTATTAGCATATTAATCACGGATCAATCTTCATTATTTATTTTCATGATCGAATAATCGATTCAAATTGACTCAATAAAATCTAGACATAAAAATCTTATAGAACGCAAAACTTATATTCTTTCATCACTATGAATATCTTTTAGGATTAATTGAGCATTTTTAATGTAATATGCATAGGATTTTCTATGCACATTTAAGTTTTTTTTTATTTTCTTTGATATTCACGTCGTGCGAATCTTTAAAAAAATTAGAAGACTTTTAATATATTTTTATGTCATATGCATATTACGTTAATAATACTCTATTTTTTATTCATTTATTGTAAAAATCTTCAAAAAAATATTTTTTTAAAAAAAGCAAATAATATTTATACTTCATGAGATTTTTAAATGTAGATTAATATGAGAATGCAGGATTTGTCCA
>CAXKVX010002662.1:0-53226 GCA_964058865.1 Eleocharis quinqueflora
AGCAAATTGGATGAATGACCTTAACTGCTCTAAGCTTTTGTTTCTGCTTATTTTTATCTTGGAGTTCAGTAATTTCCAATCATCAACGTGACTCATAGTATAGCACATATTACTCTGGCTAGGCTGAGATCTAAATTCTTTTCTGATAAAAAGGAACCTTTGAACTGTATCTTGAAGCTGTTCGATTTTCTTTTCGGCATCTTCAACCTTCTTGACTAATTCTTCATTGCCCTTGTCAGATTCTGCTTGTGCTTTCCTAGCTGCCTCACTTACTTCTCTCTCTGCTTGCAACATAGCCTAAAGGCACAAAAAAGAGCTATTAGTATTTACAAATTCATCTAATTTGACCTCTTTCCTATAATTAAGCAAAATATGTTATTACTATAGATAAAATTCCAAGCAGAGAAAGGATATTAATTAACTACAATGTGGTTTTCAGAAAACCTTATTATAATCAGACATAAGCATGCAAATAATAAAATAGACTAATTTTGTGATATTCCTGAATAAATATCTACCTTGAGTTGCTCGACCTCTGCAGTTAAAGAGTTAACCTTGGCAGTATCCTCAACATGGATGAGAGTCTCTTTTACCACAGGAGGTGCCTCCTCAATAGCCTTTCTAGCTGCTTCTCTTTCTTTCAGTACAGATGCCTTTGCTTCTTCCACTTGCATCAGCATTTCCCTTAATTGTTCATGCAGCTTTGCCACCTCCTTCTCTTTTGCTTCCTCAAAGTCCCCCTAATAAAATACAAGATGCATGACAATATTTATTCCAATTCAAAAAATTATATAACCCAGAAAAACAATATTTATTCCAAAAAGATAGAGATAATACGAATTTAGAAATCTGAAAAGAAAAATAAATCATTACTCTGCTGCGTTTTTCCAACCCTAGCCGCAATGTAAGGTCTTCCACGCGCTTTTCTAGCTGATCCTTTGCCGCTTTGAGGGCTCCGGTTTCTCTTGCAGCCTGTCAATAAGTAATATATCATGTATAGTATAAGGAAAGACAAAAAATAAGGATATTGTAAAGAGAAAGAAAATAGCAAAAGTAAACAAAGAGGGACCATTTTGAGTTGTCTGAGAACTCTCCTCGAAAGCCTTTGTCTCCAAGCGCACTGGTACATGAGTGTTGCGTGCTTGAGTCTCTTATAGTGCACGTATTCTTTATGACCACGCCATTTAGCCTAAAAACGAACAGATTATTTCTTGACAACTTAAAACAAAATATCAAAAATAGGTACCAGAAAAAAGGTGAAGTGGAAACCTGGATATGGATGGCCGCTTTAGTTTCCTTCCTGAACCTGAATTCCTTGCGACCAGACATTGCCCGTAAGCCGGCTTGCAATGTAACTGCAGATTCTTGTAACTGCAAGTATGACTTCCTTGCAAAGTACTTGCGCAAATTTCTCTGTATTTTGAGTGCAGCTGCCTGCTGACGCATGATCTCATATATCTTACGAGCCAGTATTCCTGCACTAAGAGAAGATAAGATTGTACCCAATCGGGCCAAATAGTATTATTATACACGTTTGTGGAGAACTGGAGATGTTGTCTTGAATATGTCCATCTTACAAAAAGAATGAGATTTTACCTCTGCAGAGAGATTGGATATCGATAGCAGACTTCTTTAGCAAAATGAACTGCCTGCGAGCAATGTGTGTGCGTATCAGCCTCTGGATTGTTCTCGCAGCCCTTCCTAACACCTCTGTTCTACGAGCATCCAGATCAGCCATTTGTCCTGCTCTCAGAAACACCTTTGCTTTTCCAATCTGCAATGATAGGTCATTCATAAGACAAGAAATTTAGAACAAAGTACTAAAACAATAAGCTGGTTTGGTTGAACTTGTCCTTTAAGATAACCGATCAGAGAAAAAGGAATGATGTTATACTTCATTGCAATATTACAGGTTACCTGATAATTAGTCACTCCCAGCTTATCCAACATTTTTTGGCACACGATCTTGTCATCATTGCTGTACAGAAGAAAAGAAATATAAAATAAAGAAAAAGAAGTAGCAAAAATAACAAGACAAAATATAGAGAGCTTTCTAACTTTGCATCCAACAATTCTGGTGCAAGCACACCAAAACGATGGAGAAATTCATAGAATGTTTTTCTTGTCGGGTATCCAGCACAACTTATCCTGATTGCTTCAAGAACACCCTAACATAGTTGAAATAAAAAGAGAATCAACACATAGCATAGTTGAAATAAAAAAGAATTAACACATAGCAACTTGTTAAGAAAGAGATGGTCAAGAGGAGGTTAACTTACACCGCATCTCAATTGTTGGAGGACATTGTGATTTTCAAAAATAGAAGGTTTGAGGAGATTATTTGGCTTCACACATCGGATGTAATGTGGCTCCGTGGAACTTAGTGTTTCCATCAGCGCTTGAAGTTGTAGCTGAGATTTATTTAAACAAAATGTCATTGCCTGTCTTAAAATTTAGGTTCTCTCAAGGAGCATTCATATAAATGGGCAAGTCAATCTTCTGCAAGAATTTATAATATTTGAAGTTGCGTACAGGTATAGAGATTGCAATATATACCTGTAGGCACAGCTCAGTAGTGCCACCTTCTTCGGAAAGATGTACTTTTCTTTACATTTTCTGATTTTCCTTTTTTTTATGACTTTGTTTTTTGTCTATGTGGTTCTTTAGTTGAACAAGGAACAAAGGAAAATAAGCTATACTTCTGCTTATTTATTTTAGCATGCTCGTGTCTTTCAACTAACTCTATAAATCATTACTCCATGATGCTGATCCGTGCTTGAATGCAATTTAAAAATTCTTCCAAAGAAAGTGCCAAATTCAACTTCTAATTAAGAATTAAGAAAAAAAAACCTTAAATCGAGCACCAATTGATGAAAACTTCGAAGATTTAGATGTCTCCTCAGGAAGTGGGGGAAATAAACCCACCACAAACGGGCACGCTGATGCATTAAGCAAATCTTGGTACTCAGCTACCACATAATCTTTGTTTTTGTCTAGAAAATGGTCAGCCTGATAGGTCACCTATATAATAAACAGATATCACTAATACTAATAATAAGAACATATGATAAGAAATACAAATTAGTTTAGCACCAACAAAAGGTGAGGATTATAAAAATAATTAGACAAGGAAATGAGTAACAAACATCTCCAGCATAATGGACAATAGTGAAAGCAGTGCAGGACAGCTTTGGCTTGAGGAATCGCTTGTTTTTCTGGAATGTTGTGTACAACTTTTGAGCAAATGTCTCATATGTTGATCTAGGAAACATGCTGAAAATAGGCACATACAGTCAAGGGGAGGAATGCTGTTTAGCTCGCCTGGAATCAAAGTAGAACAGCAAAAGATATGATCGATTAAAAATCAGGAGCTTACCAGGCCTCATCAAGCAGTGCGATAACTCCACCAGGTTTCTGAGGAAAATGAAATAACAATTTTAGAAGCCAGAGTGGAAAACTACATACACAATGTACTATGGAAGCATAAGTAGATTTTATTTAATTACATCAGAAAATAAAAATAAATAGTAAAAGAAATAGACCAGGACAAAATTAATAGCATAAAAAAGCTCCAAACAATTAATAGACCAGAAACATACAAATCAAAATCTATTATTCCAACAATACTTTTTAACAAAGTCAATAAATTCATTTGGTACTGCCACTGATTGGTACAAAACTACAAATGGTCTGTCTGGAATCAGACTAGTAGAATAATGTGATCCAAGATTGTATCCTTTTGTTTAAGAGAATACAAACCTTCTCGATTAAATCTAAGACATCTTGATTATCAACAAAATCAATATAACTCCAGTTTATCCCCTCCTTGGTATATTCTTCCTGCTCCATTTTAAAGACGTGCTGAAACAGTTGTGCACATTTAGAACATAGAAACACAAATTATGCTTGTATATCGTAGTTTCTTCATCCTACTTTTTTTAAAGATTAAAGCATGGGATAGACTATATCCAGCACCTGGTTAAAATGTTGTTGAAGCTTTTCATTTGTATAGTTGATGCAAAACTGTTCAAAACTGCCAAATGGAAAGACTTGCAAATTAGTAAAACTTTCAAAACACTGCACCAATCTTTTCCTGTTTTGAGTTCGGACTATCAGAACAACTTGCTATAAATGTTATACCTGTTAACTTTGAAGCTCTCAAAACCATAAATGTCAAGAACACCAATCAATTGTTTTGAGTTTGAATCCTGCCCAATTGATACATTAATTTTTTCTACAATCCTGCATATAGGACAATACAAGGGCAAACAGTAAACACATTATGCTCCATTTTAGCAAATATTTACCACTAAAAACTAAATCATTTTATTAAAAGGTGTCTATTTACTCAACAATGTAGTATTTAAAAATGTGCTCAAAGAACATTTACACAAAGAAACCACATATATCTCATGCCAGTCATGATTTAAATGTGGAGATTGTTTTGGAAGGAGAAGAACTTGGATATCAAAATACCAAATTGACTAAATTTTAGATGAGAACTGCAATACCAGTCAAACAATCGAGAGTATATAGTTTTTGCCAACCCATCTCTACTCACAATAGCCGACTCTGGATCAAGAGTTCTAGTAATGACTTCCTCTGGTGTGACTATTATTCGAGTAATCAATGCTTTCTCCAATTGGTCACAGTCACACCTGAAACACAATGTAAACAATATACAACCTTATTAGTTGATTAACCTAGCGAAGGTAACTACTTAAGACAAAGTGAATTCTGTGCAATTTGTGTGCTTACATTAAGAGCTCAGATGCTGTTTTTAGATGGAATCTTGACTGCTCATCCTTAATTACTGATGAATCTATCTCTTTTCCTTTTGCAAAATCAATATTTCCAATGTGAAGCACAGCTGCTACCACTCGAAATATTGCCTCCTATAAATGACCCAAGCAAGTCTTGTGGTTATTGTGTATTGTAATTAGTAATCTCTCTTTCCTTATAAAATTTTGCTTGTGGTCATTTAGCCACTGTGTTTTAAAAAAAAAAAGGAACAAAGCAAATACATATTTAGTTCTCATGCCAAAGATATAGAGTAACATAAAAAGTGCAAAAGAGAAGCTCATACTTGTTCTTCCTCACTTATCCCAACTATATCCATAGCTCTTCTAGTAGCCAAATACTCCTGTGCATCATTAATCCCATCTACCGCAATGCAATTCGATTGGTTAAGGTAGTGAAATAATTTGGGTTCGCCCAAGTTGTATCTCTCTCTGTCCTGAAGTAAAGAAAAAACATTCATCAATTTGTTAATGTTATACAAACTTTAAAGACATGAACGTGGAATTAATGGTACCTCTTTCGGAGCAGCACAGAGAAAGTAAAAGCAATGATAGTTTCTCTCAGGAGTGTTGATCTGGCAAACTCTAGATCTCTCAAGCAAGTAGGTTCTAATAGCAGCACCTGAGATTCGGCCTGTCTTGTCAAATTGGATCTCCACAAACTTACCAAACCGACTTAACCACACAATAATTTAGCAAACAGTTAGCTTACAAATTTAAAAAACATTTGGAGTGAAAGTTCAAAGCAATAATAATTAATAAATAATAGAATTTTACCTTGAGTTGTTGTTCCTGACAGTTTTTGCATTGCCAAAGGCTTCAAGGACTGGATTTGACTAAAAATTAGAAATACACAAAGCAGTCAAACAAACAAAAAAATTAAGGTCAGTCAAACAAAATTAAAACCTTATTTAAATTGTTAAAGAACATATATTCATACTTGGCTCTGGTAATCATATACCCCAGGACTACAACTTACCACACACATATGGCAGTGTAGCCAGATATTCAGTGTTTGGATTGCTCTTCACGAGATTTTTCAATGTAATGTGTTTAGTATTGGACAAAGTATTACTGATGAATGATGATTGATGCTACTACAAACTACCAGAAGGATGGCATTGTAAACTTACTTCTAGAACTTGTTGCTCTACAGTTCTCCCTTCTGCACCAGATCTTCCACCCAAGTAAGCCAGGTATCTCATAAGCATCTTAGTAGTTTCAGTTTTACCAGCACCACTTTCACCGCTCACCAATATGGAGTTGCTTTTCCCTTCATTTATCATGGCCCTGTTTTAAATTATTAATTTTACTTACATTTGTTAATATTGTCGGTACAGATGTGCTGTTATAATATAACTATTCAACTCATAAAATTGCACTTAAATGTGGTTAAAATTAAATCTGGGGTCACTTGTCACGTGGTATCACAATTCAGTGCCTACTATTTACTAGTGCCAGATCACTTTAGTATCAAACACTAAGAGGGGTTTTCCAATTGTTATTATGGGTAACGCAACATTTAAAAGGAAATTAACTGGAATCAACTGGCATTATCGGGTAATATGGTATTAGAAGACATACTGGTACTAGATTGATCACTTCAGTACCCGGCATTACAAGGTGTTTTAGTTGTTATTTTTGGTATAGAAAATTGTAAAATGGAACTTAACTGGAATCAATTTGCATAATTAAGTAACAATGGTATTAGAAGACATAACCTGTAAGCAGCATCAGCAATCGCAAAAACATGAGGACTAAGCTCCCCTAAATCGGCACCGTTGTATTGCTCCATCATATGCGTGTCATACAGGTGTGGCAACCTTTGGAACGGGTTCACCGCTATGAGAATGTTACCTGTATATGTCTGAAAAAAATGCAGATGTAGTTCTGTTAATAGCCTTTCCTAACTTTGCAAGCTGCGGTGGAGACAAGGCGGAATAATTGAGAGCTTACATAGATTTCATTGAGCTCATAGCGGGTCTTGAGGTTTTCTAATACACCTGGTTCATGTAGGTAGGATAGCCGTGTCATGTCCTCCACCCCACCAGCCGGCGCTTCAGTATCCTTTGGATACACTTTTGATATATCTGCCACAACCTGCTTGCAAACATAATTTTTTTAGAAAAAAAGAAACTATAACATACAAAATAATATCGGGAATTCAGGTTAGACCAAAAAAAACATGAATCATTACATTTTAAGTTGAGTACTTCAATGAAACTGACCAATATAATATATAAAATGCAAAAAAAAAAAAGAGCGAGCATGATAGAACTTATCATACTTACATTTTTCCCAACTGTTGTGTTGACATGAACTTGGCCACCGCTAATTTTAGAAACCTCTCCATCAACCCAAGCAAGTTTCAGATCTTCAACCCATACATGTGACCCCACTACTATGTTTATTGGTGTAGCCGCCTGCATACGATGTAAGACATTATCAAAATTGTAACCATGCTTGTATAGAGAAGGCAGCATAGTGTACGTAGCGACATATCTAAGACAATATATATTATAATAGGATTTGATATTGTGATATGTATTGTGTGAGGAAAGGTTCAGATTATCATGCAGTTAGATTAAAAACCTTTGTGGGTGTACCCGAAGCCTTCTATCAACTAGAGATTTTAGTTAAGTGTACAAATTAAGTACGAAATAAGTAAAAGACTGATTCCAAACATAGTACCTGGAGAAATATAGGACGGGTCTATAAATAGAGTTGCATCAAGTGTAAAGACTCTTTGCTGTTTATAACTATTTAAAAAAGTATTGAAATACTAGTCTTATGTTGGTAGCAATAATAACAACGGGAATTTGCCAAATCATCGCCAATAAATTGCAAGAAAGCAGATGCCTTCGCATATAAGTTTATCCATTTTAGAAAGCTTCAAATTAAACAAATACACATGTGGATAATGTTCCTTACTAAAAAAAAAGTAAAACACCAATGTGAATTCACCGTTCGAGTCTATGGCACACAAAAGACATTACCCTCCCCTAGATTTCTACAAACTCCCTTGAAATGGTCAGACATCTTGCTTCGCTGTAATAAAATCCTATTTGTGCGGAGCACATATTTTGGCAATCTATTGCAAAGCTAGCTCAAAATTTCAACTCGAATCCAAAAGAACTAAGATAATAACCAGGAATACAGTATTAACCTAGTTCATTATTGTTTGATTCCTACAATGGGAGAATCTATCTACAAGTCTAGCTTCCATCGATTAATTCAGCATTTATTAAAATTTTGAAGGTAGTGACTGTACGTACAGCATAGATCAACAAGCGACGAGATAGTAATATTCAAATATTCGAGTAAAAAGAACTCCAAATACAGTAAAATGAAACTCGAAACACACGCAAAGAAATTAACAAAACAATAAGTTCACTAACCATCGATCATATGCCTGATCCACCGATTCCAACGAGATTCCAGCACAATTCGATGGCCAAAGGAACAATATTCGAACAAATTTACTGAATTTCACGAGATCAAAACGAGCGAATCGGGGAGAAAGGGGAACAAATTTGCTTACTAGCTCTATTACAGCCTCTCTCCTCTCTTCGCTGTTACACTTCACTAATTTTTCTTTTTTCTCCTCTCCCCCGCCTACTCAGAGCTCGAAGTGTGACGGAGAGTCTGGAGTATCTCTCTCTTCCCTCTTCTTTGGGTTTCGTGGAATGAGCTGCTCCAGGACCGAGTTGGAAAGGGTAGATCTGGTAAACCAATGCAACAATTTGGCGAATAATGTTGCAAATGGGAGAATTTGTTATTTGTCAATTGAATCCTGGACGGCGCTGCCCCTTGCGTGTGCAGCTGGTGCCGTTGCGGCTACGGTTTCTTTTCCTATGTGACGGTTTTGCCCTTTCCAATTTTCTGTGTTCCTTCTTTATTATAAAAAATAAAAAATGTAACGAAGGTCGGTCTGGTCTTTGGAATTTGTTTCTGTTTGGCTCCAATTCTTTGTGTTCTTTCTTTATTATACAAAGGTAATGAAGGTGAGTCTGGTCTTTGGAATTTGTTTCTGTTTGGCTAATGAGGGAAAGGAAGACCTTTTCTAAATTCTAATGAGATATATATCGTACAGTCTTAGTGAAGATCAAGCATGTCTGCATTGATGATGAGAAACTGTTATGAAATAAAATAAAATAAAATAAATTATATATTCAGTACAATTTTCCGATAGATAGATATATTTATTTAAAGTTGATTGAAACGACGATATTAGTTAGTTTCATTAGTTTTTTTTCCTTTTTTAGAAGAAAGCCTAGATAATTAATTAGTCAAAAACATTCAAACCTAACTACTAATCATCATAATATATTTCTCTTTACTATTATTAGTTTGTACTGTAAAATCTTATATAAATCATATGGTATAGTTATTAAGGAAGTCAAGCTTTAACACATGTATGGAATCTTCTTGACAACGTCACAATCTGTTAAATTATATTACTATTATTATAGGCTATATTCTTAAAATGGTAACATTATTAAATGAAAGTATCATTCATAGAAAACTATTACTTGTTCATTTTTTACAATAAAAAATTGTAGAAGTATGGAATGTGTTTGACGATCGAAGGAAATACTACTAGACTATTACTAGACTAATTAAATTTATATTGCCATCATTTCATATTTTTGCTAAAGTAATATTTTCAGATTTTGATTTATTATAGACTAAAGAAAATTGTATCTTGAGAGCACAATCATTAATCCATATGTCATTTCAAAATTCAATTGTCTTGTCATCTCCAATAATTATATTATTGTTAATTTGGATAAATTGATATAGTTGGCTTACTCATGTCCAAAAAGGAGAAGCATTTGTACTAAATCTATTATATTTTATTATAATTATTTCTTTCCAAATACTATTATGTGGTTGATACAAAAATAACCATGCCCATTTACAATTAAGGCATAATTCATTTGCAAAATATTCAAAATCCTCCAACCACCATGCTCTTTTTTCCTACACAATCTCTCCCATTTTACTAGAGCAATTTTCTTTTTATTTTCCTGATTAGCTCCGACCACAAAAATACTCTTCTAATTTTGTCCATTTTTCTCCAAATCCATTTTGGCATTCTGTATATTGATATATAGTATAAAGGTACAGATGATAAAATAGAATTTACTAAAATTAATCTCCCCCCTAGAGACAGTAATTTACCTTGCCAATTTGGTAATTTCTTGAAAATTTTATTTATAATATTTAGCCAGTCTAGTCTAGTTGGGTTTTTTCCAATGTAATGGTTGTCCCAAATATTTTATTGGTAAACTCCTTATTTTACATCCTAATGTTTCTGCATAATATTCTCCTAAATGACTTTGTATGTTTAATGAAATCAAATCAGTTTTGCTAAAATTTATTTTACGTCCAGATAATCCTTCAAAAGTTTTCAGACACCATTTTAAATATTATTACATAAAATTAGTGGTATCACTATCACATGGAATTAAATTAGATTAGGATGTTAGTCTCTTGTTGGGGTTTTAGTGACTCGCTAATTTATGCCGTCTTTTGCAAACAATAAGAGCAATCATTTCAGATAGACTTTTCTTTGTCATTTTTAATCTTTTTAATCATTTCAATTAGACTCTTATTTCATTTTTATTTTCTTGGTAATGAGTTATTACTTATTAGTAGTAGTAGCAACTCGTCTATTTCTCTTTAAAAAAAAAAGACACGTCACTATCACTAACCACAGTGTTTTATCACACGCATTATTTCCAGCAATTCTTGTTCGGGGCTTATATAAGATTTTTTTTTAAGAAAAGAAAAGGATCAAGTTCTCATAGATAGTTTTTAATTACAATAGTGTTAAGACTCTTAAATTAAAGAAAAGAAATTTGATATGTGCACATTTTATAGGTTAGTTACATAAGTTTTTACTACAAAAGTATGTTTATTTAGAAAATTGAATTAATTTTAGCATTTATGTTGTTAAAACTTGTTATTACCATGTTGTTAAAACTTAATTTTATTACATAATTATTGATGATGATCAACGATTGTAATTAATTTGAGTTTAATTTTTTTGTCCACAAAAGACTCACTCTACAAATAATATTGGTTTTATATTCAAATAATACTTAAAAGTACAATTGGATTGCATTCAAAATATAAATTGTGTATCTTGTCAAATTATTTTCTTTATTTTTTTAGATAACTTGTCAAACAATTTTGAAACCTTGATTTATCATTATTTTTGTAGCTCATAATGGATCCTACTACTTATTTAACGGGTTTAAATAAAAAAATAGGGAATTTGAATCCCTTGTCTAACTAAGTAACTAGTGATGGCATCTCAATAGTTAATAATGTAGAAAAAATAATAAGAGTGCTGTTTTTTTAGGCTGCCAGAAATATAACATGAAATTGCTTCTTTTGTAAACTAGAATTTGTCAAAACATGGATTAACGAGCTTGGGCATTTGAAAAAATAGGTGCTTATAATTTGAAAAAAGAAAATAAAAATATAGTTAATTTCCTTTATTTTTTACTTCCACTTCTGTAAAAGAAATAATGTAAGGGATCAAAAGTTCACTTTAAATGACCCGCTTCATAGTTTCGATTACAAATATGACTTCAAATTGCTAAAAAAAGGGAAACCGACGCATTGAAAATTTCGCATGTTGTCTCGTCTGTCTCGCCTCCGGTCTGAAAACCAAAATCTTCGTTAAATGTGACGAAAGGAGCTGTTTCAATTTGTGGACCTTGACGAGGCCCATTTATGTTAAAAAAATCTGCGTGATTTTAAGATTGTAGTTAGGGGCTTAGGGCTGTTTTTTTATGTTTTGTGTTTTATTCGCGACGGTACAATGTAAACGTAAGAGATTTTGGTTTCGTTCAGTAGGCAAAATGTTTAACGTAAATTTTGGAATTTTCGTCGAGTTAAACGCAACGAAAACGCAACAGACTCGTTACGTTTCGTTTTCACCGTTTCTTACATCATGTTTATATAAAATTATATGATCATGATTTATTAAGCATTCTGAAAAATAAAAAAATAATTAAATATATCAATCTTACCGAAGTTAGTAATTAAATATATATTGATATGCATGCATCTTCACTCTTCACTCTTCACTGTGCCTCTTCGTTTTGTCTTCTTCTAGAATATTATGTCTTTTCTCTTAAACATTATGCACCATTTCTCTCTCTCTTCTCTCCTTCTGCACCATCAACCACCTCACCTCGACACCTCTTCGTTCGAATTTCAAAGGTATGTACCCACAAAACCCTCACCTCTTTGCTCAATGTCCATTATTGGCCCAAAATTGGAAGTTTTCGCTTTGTTATTAGTTCAAAATTAGTTAAATTAATATATTGAAATGACTGCACTTTAAATTTGTTCATTTATCGTTTTCATTATTCAGTTAAATTTATGTTTTTTTTAGGGTTTTAGAGTATATTCACTGATGAGTTGTTTTACATTTTAGAGTTTAGGATTTAGTATAATGAGTTATTTAATACATTAGAAATGTTCACTTATCGATTTCTTGTTGATACTGTTATCGTGTTTGGCTTGTGTTTGGCTAGGGCTTAGGGTATATCCACTGATATTTCTTTGAATTGTTGATAAGTTAGATTATTTTATAATTTCAAATTTTAGCTATATAATTAGATATAATTTGAAAATCTAGTTTGAAACTACATAAATTTTTTTTTTGTATAACTAGGTAATGAACTGAGAGTGCCATGATTTGAAATTATAGCTTTAATAAAAGAAATAGATAGAAATATAATACTATATATATTATTATAGTTTTAATGAAGTGACTTTGTCATCATTTTTTTACAAAATAGTTGGAGATGAAAAAGTTATGACAGATTGTGCAAATTATTCTCGGACATTTCCATCCTTACAATGTCATGTATCCTGATTTGATGGCATTGACAAAGGAGTTGGATCCACCAAAGCGCAACATAAAGAGAAAAAGACATCCAACAAAGAGCAGCAAAAAGAAGAAAATGGAGGCCAAAGTTTGTTTATCAATTAAAATACAATTTTATAACATCAATATTAATTATTTATAAATCTAGTTTTAAAATATAATTTCTGAAAACACAATAGAAAAACTTTATTTATTTATTTCAAGTTGAAGTCTTTTGGAAGAATTGAATGAAGATGAAGATGAAGATGAATTTGTGTATGAATAAGAGAAGTTTTGGGAATGGAATCAAAGACCTTGAGGAGGGACCAAGGTCGTATATGATTTGTTTACTCTTGACTTTTAATTGTTTTTTTGTATAAGATTAAAAGAGGTTTTTGTTTGTTTAATGTTATGACTTGTTGGGGTAAAAAACATTGAACCAGTGTTTGTTTCATGCGGTGAAAAGTAGTTAATTTTAATGTATGTATTTATGTTTTCATTTGTTGTCGGTGTGGATTTAATGTTGATGTGAGTTTACTTGTAATTTTTTTCAGGTTTTTTTTCATAATTTTTGGCTCTATTGTGCACCGTTAGTACTTATAAACGTTCAGAAAAGCTGGACGTTTTTAAAATTTAGCCCGTTAAACTCAACGCAACGTTCAACGCAACGTTCAACGCAAAAAAATCCTTACGTTTAATAAATAGAACAGAAGACGTAAGAAAATTTTGTTACACTCTTAAAACGCAACAGTTAACACAAATTAATATTTGCATCCATTTTGACAATCCTAATTGTAGTGATCTACATCATCTAAAGAGTCCTTCATAACCAGGGCAAATATGCTAACGAATGCTTCGATAAATGCCAAAGCGCAAGGGTTTGCAAATTGCAATGCAAAATGTCTGAAACATAAATCTCCATGCTAGAATAGGTGTGCCATGATCTGCATTGTTTGTAATCTCCTGGGACTGTGAATGCGGCCGCAACTGCAACTGCAACTGTAACAGTTGCGATGAGTACCAATCCCAGTCCAATAAGTCGACTTCTCTCTCATTTATTTTCATACGGTGTTTGTTCTACCACCATTATTCTGTCAAATCATTCATCAGTGAACTTACGATCTGAATGCGAACTATTTTCTTTTTATCTTTCCTAGAATCCCCTGGAAATGAACAAGAAATATCTCTATGGGGATTCATTCTAATATCTCTTATGAGAATTTAATCATGTTTGAAGCAATAATTTCGAAATTGACTAATATTCAACCTCCTCCAGCACATCACAGTGCGCTACCTCGCATGAAATTCCTAAATCGACTATTTTCACACAATATTTTTTGTCAAACAAAATGTTTTCAGGCTTCAAATCCCGATGTATGACACCTTGAGGTCTTGTTCGGTTCCATCCCGCGCTCACGGTAAATGCACTGTTCACGTGGGAATTTCATTATTTGCTCAAAGCTAACAGTGAAATTCCCACGTGAACAATGCATTTTCCGTGGGCGCGGAATGAAACCGAACAGGCCCTGAGAGTGGATGTAATACACAGGGTTTTTTTTCCCATGCACCCATGAGCTGTGTAACGACATTAGAAAAATTAGAACTAGATTTGGTGTGATAATTTCAGCATAATGTTTTTTATTGGAGAGAGGCAAATTAAGAAATAAAAACAACTCTGGTACTGCTATAGTACTGGCATTCAACACTTGGTACCCATGAATAACTTTAATACTTCGAATCATTTTGTCATGATTTTATTAATTTTTCAGCGGTGGCAATTTCATGACTAATAGTATTGCTACAATTTTATCGACACTGCTAAAGTACTGGTACAGTAAAAGGGCTTTTACAAAATCTTGTATAGTAGCAAATTTTTACATTTAGTCCTGATGTAGATTGATGCAGAGAAAGGAACACATGTAGAAAGATCAATCATCAATGCCTGGTATAGCAAAAGAAATACGTGACAATAATACAAAGGAATTTAAATCAAAATAAAGGAAAAGTCAAGACAAGGTATTCAATAGCAAGGAGGCTTCACAGTCAAAGAAAGGTAACAGTGTACCAAAAGAAATGAATGTCAATTTCTTAAAACCATGTTACTTCAAGAGCTTGACGTAAAAGGTACCTTAGTGACATTTGGGTGGTACAGATGGGACAAATTGGTGACCTCCAACATAAACTGTTTCTCAATCCTCGCAACCATATCTTCGTTTTCTTCTTCGTCTGGTCGCTGAATTATCTTCGCACCTATCTGTTTGTCCTGGTAAATGCCATGATACAATTTACTGTATATACCTGAGGCAAATCTGTGGCCAACATACAGTCGTGACATATCCACCGTTTATTTCTCCAACATCATCTCCCCAGTGCAGCCACTCTGTCAGTCTCTCTTTACATTGTTCATTGATGTTTTTCTACTAGGAGGTGGGGTTGAAAATCTCTTGCTCGAACTTCTTGCTTCCCGAAATAAATCTGACACCATGGATGTTGGAAGTGGAGAAATTGACCTGCGCATAGGCTTTATTTTGGAGGAGCTCGGCACAGATTTGGGGCTTTTCAGATCAAAGGAGCTAGAACTGGAACAAGAGCTCAAACTTAAAGTGGCTCTTTGTGAATTTGAATTGGAATATGGAATTCAGTTTTGATTGGACGTTAAATCCAAACGGTTTGGATCCCACATAAATAGCGCTAATTTGGAAATAGCTCACTAAATAGTCCAGATTTCCAATGAGCAAAGATTACATGATGTATAGGGATACTTAGCAACCCCAAAAGTAGATAATTATAAAAAAGGCTCAATATTAACAATACTCCTCAAATTTTCCCTTCTCTGGTGTGTGTTTGAGATGATTACAGTACTATCTACAAATCATACCAGCCAATAAACAGTACCACACAGGTCAATCTCCTATCTATAACACATTGGTACTATCTACACTAGATCAATGAAAAGCTCGCAGCGTAGGTGTTAACCAATCAAAGATAGCAAGGTACCAGCATCAGCACGAGTGCTTTCTTGAGCATTCAGAGTCATCCTGGCACAACACTTTGTGCTATTAAATTGAGGTCTTAAGAGAACTTCGGTGCGTATGGACCCGGAGGTTCGGAGTGGACACTGGGCTTGAGCCGTTGGAACCAGTTCTTCAACAACTTTTTGTGGCCCTGACAGGATGAGTTCGGGAGCCCGTCAAGGGATCCGTCTTGGGCCAGAGCCGAATCAAATTGCTCTAAAAGCTTCACTATCTGCCAGAACTCGGGCCTCTTTTCAGGAAGATTGGACCAACATTGCTCTATTAAGGCCCGCAATGGAGATGCACAGTTTGCTGGAATTGGTGGTCTCAAATCCTAAAAAGAAAAATATAAACATAAAAAAATAATACTAACGCATTGTTAATCCATTAATTTTTTATAAGAATAGAATAGATTATCTCTAATCTAAACAAAAGGGAACGAAATAAATACAAGGGACACATAAACTAATATTATGCGAGCTTGATGGCTTAGGTTTAGCTCAATTCTATTAGGTTACAGATGGAGCAGATTACAAAGAACATGTGTCAGTTGCAACATATCAGGACTCATTGCACTAGTGAGGCTGATACTGGGGGAGAAGAAGGGATGACGTGATTTTACTTATTTTTAAGGGTTCAATTTCACAAGTAGAAACCATTATCACACAAGTTCGGTACAACACTATCCTACAAAGTTACACCACAACACATACCTTGTCAAGGACTGCAAAAGCTGCCTGGACAGGCGTCATATCATCATAAGGTGTTCTGCCAGTCACCATCTCCCACAAGAGCAACCCGAAACTGTACACATCGACCTTGAACCCATACTTCTTGTGGCGAATCATCTCGGGTGCCATCCATCGGTATGTTCCAGGATCCTCCTCCAACACATCACAATACGTTACCTCGCATGAAATTCCGAAATCGACAATTTTCACGCAATAATTTTCGTCAAACAAAATGTTTTCAGGCTTCAAATCCCGGTGTATGACACCTTCAGAGTGGATGTACTCCATTGCACGTGCAACTTGCAAGGCGATCGACATTACCATTTTTAATGGCAGAGATCTGTTCTCGAGTTTGTGGAGGAATGATCTCAGTGACCCGCCTGAGAGGTACTCTGTAATGATGCAATACACCGGGGGGGTTTTCCATGCACCCACGAGCTGTGATGACATTAGAAAATTAGAACTACAATTGGTATGATAATTCAGCATATTTTTTTTTATTTGAAAGGGCAGATTACAAACAACAACTCTGGTACAACTACAGTACTGGCATTCAACACCTGGTACCTATGAGTAAATTTAATACTACGAACCATTTTGTCATCATTTTATTACCTTTTAAGCGGTGTGAATTTCATGATTGATAGTATTGCTACAATATTATAGGCATTGCTAAAGTATTGGTACAGTAACAGGAGTTTTACTAAATCTTATATACTAGCAATTTTATACATTTAGTCATGGTGCAGAATGATGCAAAGAAAGGAATACATGTAAAAAGGTCAATCATCAAAGTCTGGTATAGCATAAAAAAAATAAGTGACAATACAAAAGGACTTCAAAATCAGAAAGAAGGAAAAGTCAAGGCAAGCATTCAATAGCAACGAGGCTTGACAGTAAAAAAAAAGGTAACATTGTACCAAAAAAGTACTAACACGTCATGTAAAAATTCAACGTGCCTTAACATTTCAAGCCTCAAGGTGGCAGCATTTACTGTTGGTTGCCTAGAATTTTTACTTCAATAAATTGAATTAACCACTCCTCAAACTGAATGTCAATTTCTTAAAACTATGTTACGTTAGCTTGAAGTAAAAGGTACCTTAATGATATTTGGGTGGTACAGATGGGACAAAATTGTGACCTCTCTCATAAACTGTTTCTCAATCCTAGCAGCCATATCTCCATTTTCTTCCTCGTCTGGTCGCCGAATTATCTTGACAGCCACTGGTTTGTCCTGGTAAATGCCTTTATACAATTTACTGTAAAGCCCAGAGGCAAACCTGTGGCCCACATACAGTCGTGACATATCGACTCCCCATTTCTCCAACATCATCTCCAGTGCAGCCACTCTACCGGAGTCTCTCTTTACTTTGTTCATTGGTGATTTTCTACTAGGAGGTGGGGTTGAAAATCTCTTGCTCGAACTTCTTGCTTCTCGAAATAAATCTGACACCTTGGATGTTGGAAGTGGAGAAATTGACCTGCGCATAGGCTTTAATTTGGAGGAGTTCGGCACTGATTTGGGACTTTTAGGAGGATCAAGGGAATTGGAACTACAACTAGAACTCAAACTCGAACTGGCTCTTTGTGAATTTGAATTGGAATTTGGATTACGATTTTGATTGGACGAGAAATGTGCTGATTTAGAGCCCCTTGGGTCAGTTATCTTTTTCGAATTTTGTGTTTCTAAACTAAATCTCTTCACCCTCCAAATCAAACCTGAATCACTTACAGAAGTTTGCTTGAAGTACGCCATTGGATTCTTCAATGCCAATTCGGCTGGATTTGAAACCATCATTTTGGGCTGGGAGGGAATTGGAATTGGAACTGGAGGCATGGATGAGTTTGAAAGATAGCTCCTTTGCCTTGATTGTGCATCTTCATTTGACTTATCAAACTTGGATCTTGAATTAGGATCAGAGGAAGCTTCATATTGAATTGCCAGTTCCCGGCCTGAGCTTGACCTGACGAGCGAATAAGAGAATTTTGCTCTTGCAACCCATGAAGAAGCGGAGCTTTCTCCTTCCATTTCACTCCAAATTCACGTAATTCCAATTTGACTATAACATTTTGAGATTGAAACGATACTTCAATTGTACTCAGAATAACATAATTAAACATGAGAGGAGATGGTATTTGAGTTAATGGCGTATGAGGTACTATTCAATGCATATTTTATCATAAAGCAAAACCAATCAAAATTAAGCAATAGATAAGGTGAAATAATACGGCATAGAACTATCCAATTCAGAATCTTTCTCAATTGCTAATAGTGATAAAAAACTAGATACCATAAACTGCACACTTCACAAAAATCAGAGAGATACTTCAAATTGAGAACATTTTGGCAACTAGAATTAAAGAAAATATTGAAATTTAATGCAAGAATCTTTTTCTTACCAAAGAAAGGTCACGCCTATTATAATCATAAAAATCACATGTTTCATATCAAAGTCCCAAGGGAATGAATCGATCGAAAAGTCTCAAAAGATACGACACCTAAAACAATCCAAATTGAATTAAATTCAGAGAGAGAGTTCTACGAAAGCGCACCTTCAAGGCTTCAACAAATGACGCGCGGAAAGAAACCAAAAGAAAAATGGTGAGAAAAATGGAGATCGAAATTTAAGGCGTGGTGGCAACTAGCAAGCGTCACAATTCATTATTCTGTACAATTGGTTTTGTAAGGTGTCACAGTCCAAAATTCGATACAGCAGGGATGCACCAACAAAGTATCTTCACAGCTTTGTCCCAGCTTGTCAACCTGCATCGTCAAAATGAAGAAACAACAGAAACAAAACGGAGTTAGCTGTAAAGCTCAGTAACAGATATTCTACGATGCATCTTTTCTCTAATAGTTTATACAATAACTAATGCAATTCAATTAAATTAAACATCTCTAATCAAATAATGATATGCAAAAATTAAATAACAATAAATCATTTATCCGAACTTCAGAAACCACCGTATGCATATGCAGATAATATTTTAAATCAAGTACTGTACAAATAACACAAATGTTGTGGTCACCAGTATCAGTTTAATCGGTATGTTTCCAATAGTCTGAAACAAAGCACACAAAAATTACCACATCAAATCATATCATCTCAAGTTTTACAGGATATCTCACAAGAATCACTATCCCTAGCCCGTTGACTAGTCAGAAGTACCAAGGAGATTTTCCTAACTCAGGCATACCGAGGACATAGCCGAAATGTCTATTCAGACTCTCAGATAAATTCAGATAAACTCGGATATCAATTCAAACTTTCAGATCAGAACAGATAGTTCAACCAAAACGTATAATTTACCAAGTTTAACCGAAATTTAATTACGGAGAAACAACCAACGTGATTAACCAATCAACGTAATAATTCATTATGCAATTTAAGTAATCAATGTCAATGCCAATTATGCAGTATTCAAAAGATGCAATCTAATCTCATGCGCATATGCAATAGTTACAATCCAATTTCCAAATCAAATCACACAATTCAGTTCATAAATTCAATCTGAATTACACATTCGGATCTGAAGTCACAGATCAAAATACAAGTTAAAGGGAAGTTCGATTACCTGTTAAGAAGACGTATCATATACTCGGGTCGTATTTCGACGATGTTTGAATTGAGTGCAACGTGGAAGCAGACAGCCAATCGGATAGCCTATCAAATTATCAAACATAGCATGATTAAAATGTAATCTTAAGTGAACCATTAATGACATAAATAGTATTATTTTATTTTATTCATCAACCCCCTTTTTTCATTTTATCTAAATCTAGTTTGAGGTGAGTTACACAAGTGCTTGCGTCTCAGAGAAATCATAAATCAAACATAATTATAATTATCATCATCTGAATCCCACCTTGAATTATCAAAGTTTCAGTTTACATTGGAATGGTTTATGGCATGGCACAAGAGATAGTGAGCATTGGCAGAAAGAGGCGAAGTGAGGCTGAGGGACTCGGCTTGGTCTGATTGGGAACGAGTTCACACAGATAAAGAGAGAGCGAGGATGAGCTGTTGGTTCGGAATTGAGCCTTACTAGGGTTAGGATTCGGAAGAGAAAGAGAAAGAGAAAGAGAGAGAGGAAATAGGAGATGAGCTGTGGAGAAGGAAGAGAAGGAAGAGAAGGGACGGATTTGAAAGAGCTTTATTAATTCCGATTAATTCGCGCAGAGCGGAAAGCGGGAAAGGTGAAAAGGCAGGGAAAAAAATAGAAAAACACAACTCTTCTTCGTACCTAGTGTTGTGCCAGACGGGCGGGCGGGCGGGTTTGGGCAATGGGTCGGACGGGGGGCGGGTGAGACGGGTGACGGGTCGACGGGTTGGACGGGTTACGACGGACGGGTTACGACGGACGGGTTGGAACGGGTGGGTTTGGGAAGAGTGACCCAAACCCGCCCTTAGACCCGTCGGGTCAAACGGGTCGGGCGGGCGGGACGGGCGGGCACGGGTTTTTTTTTAAATATTTGAAATAACTCCAAAAAACTCAAAAAATTGAAATAACTCCAAAAAAATCTTAAAAAAATAACAAAAAATCTAAAAAAATCATATTTGAAAAAGTTGGGGTTTAAAAAAATTCAAATTTTTTTGAATTTTGACCGTTGGCGGGAACGGGCGGGTCAAACGGGTTCCCTCCAACGAAATTAAAAAAAAATTCGAATTTTAACCGTTGGCGGGTCAAACGGGCGGGTCGGGTCAAACGGACGGGTCGGGTAGACGGACCCGTTTGGATTTTAGCACTACACTATTCGTACCGTGAATGGATACAAATTAAATTTGTGTAAATGACACTCTTATTGAGGTCAAAATATGGAAATGTTATTACCACTCTCTTTATATTAATACAACTAAAAAATAAAGAATACAAATATATCCTAAATACTCCTCACCTCTTCCTCCTCCATCTCTTCTCTAGCTCAAGCTCTTCACAGATGGAGTCCGGTGAGTATGCACTGGTGCATCTCTGTTGGTGTCAGGTGCAAACAAAGCAACTAATTGGCACAACTGATCCACTCGTCCGACGAATCATCATTGGAGTAATCATATATTTCCTCCTCTTGTTGCACAGGTCTCTTTAATTCATCTAATTTCTCTGCAATTTCGTTCAATGGGATATCAGATAAGTATTTCAAAATACACAAAATTTATGAGTTATCATTTATGCTGTAATATGGAAAAGTGAAGGTTTACTGTCGAAAATTACCTGATATGCTTGATTTATCTGATTGAACTGAATAATGCATTGGCTTCCTTTGCACATGTCTGAATGATACTGTAAATGAAATTGGAAATTTATTTGAACGGAAATTATCTATAATGTTTATTAACTATAACCAAAAACAAGACCCATGTAAAAGTGTTAGTGGTCTCCCCTTTTCTTGTTCTTTCATAAATACATTTCTGCACAAAGCTTTGTGGCCTTGTACACAGATTGACAATTCCATTTTCACAGAGCTCGAATAAGTATAATAGTACTGAATCATAACATGTGTCGGAAATGTTATCGACAGACACAATTTAAATTGGCACAAAAACTACGTGCTCGGTAGTATTGAGTGGCATGGTACAGTACCATCGGCGAATCATGAAAATCCATCTGTGAAGAGCTTGAGCCAGATAAGAGATGAAGGAGAAGAGGTGAGGGGTATTTAGGTATATTTTTATCTTTTTAATTTTTAATTGTATTAAAATAAAAATTGTGGTATTTAGACAAACTGATTTGAAAATTATTGATATTTATGCAATTTGTTGTTATTGAATAGCATTTCGACAATTGTCTTCTTATTGAATGGTATTTAGACAAATTCTCCATGAATATATGCGGATTATTTATACCGTAGAATATACAGTAACCAACGTACTCCCTCAATTTTGTTGTCTTTTCTATTCCGCTTTCTTTTTAATTTTGACACAAATTTTGACAATAATTTGATGGTCAGAAATTGTATAGAATGAAAGAGTGTGTCATATACATATTATCATAGCTCTGCTCACATTTTGTAATTATTTTTTGTCTATTTTTATCTTTTTTTTTAATTATTCGTACGGCGATAGCGAGTAGAAAAAACAATCCAAAACCATTTTGCTAATGGTGCCAAAAAATATAAATAAGAAAAAATGTTTAATTATTTCAACAACTTTAAAAATTATCTTACCACCAGGAATATAGAAATTATTTTTCTTAAATTCATAAATTGTCAGAATAATATTTTAGAATTCTCGTCTTCTCTCCTCCATGGCAGTTTTCGAATTTAACATTTTAATGTGTTGATATGGCATTTTCTATTGACAAGTAAAAAGCAAAACCATTTCATCTTCATGTTGACTCGATTAGTATTAAAATTCATAGAATATGGTGTTTTTAGTTCGACTTATACAGAATAAGGTGTGCTGGTATTAAAATTCAATGGAACCAGTGGAGGACAGTAGTTCATTCTACTATATCCTACTTCCGAATCAATTTCCTCAGTATTTATATTGGATTTTCTTTTAATGTACAGATTCTATTATAGTATAGAACAGTAATACGTTGTATTCCAAAAGAACCCTGAGGATATGCTTGGTAGTTGGTACTTTGTATCCAGGATTTAGCATAACAGCATTTGTTACTGTGACACAAGATTGATCAGGGGTTCTATTTTTCTCATTTTAACGGGATATCATGGATGTACGCTGGAGTAACGTAATTGCTAAAGAAGTCATTTTGGGCTCGGTATTTGACATTTTGGATCTGTTTTTAATTTGGGTTTTCTTACGTGAGTACTTTTTTTTCTTATGGATACTCTCTGCACTCTTTATATCCGAATTGTTAGATTAGATTTAAACGGATATTATTTTATAATACAAACTTTTTTCTAAATCATATAATTGACAATAAATCGTCCAATCTAATCAGACGATCTAAGTTAACGAATACAGAAATCACTCATAATGAATGCAAAGAATAACTACACTGGTATAAGAAAACAAAAGGAAATTTTTTATGCTGATACATACCATCGCAAAAGAGAGCACCACCCTTCAGGTATAAGAAAACAAAAGGAAATTTACCAAAAGGCATAACTACACTGGTATTACTGCATACATAATCAAGGATGAGCCATTAATGCTGAAACCATCTTCAGCACATAAAACAGAACTTTGCACATGGATACGTACCCTAATCTACATACCAAAAATAACCCTGCATCCTGATTCCTGACGACTAACCCGACTCACTATCTGAAACTCTGGCTTCCTGATAATTACGCAAATGTGCTTTAGAATCTGAAATGTACCCTATGTTAATCACCGGCCTCTGCCTCAGTCTTTTTTTGGCTTCTGGTGTATCTCCTTGATAACCCATTTGATCACTGGTAGGGGCATTTCTTTTACTCCGACGGAGCCCTGCCAGTAAATTAGGATTTTTACCTTGTTTCAGTTTTGCCCCTCCCTTGTTGGTAATACCTGGTTCTCCACAATCACTTTCAGAACAGGTACAGCCAAAGTCACTATCCGAGTCTGCCTTAGAAGAGGTCGCACTGTCAGACTTGAGGGCTCCAGTTGGGGACTCCTCTCACAATTTACCTTTGCGATCATCCTCCCTGAGATTCCTAATTCCAAAAACGAAATTCGAACATCAATTAGTATAGAAGAAAAAAATATTATAAACAAAAATGTGGCTCTTAATTACAAACTGTGTTTTTGAAAAAACTCTCAAGTTGGCAACTTACTCTGCTAGATTTATAGCTTCATCGATCCGCTGATCATAATCATCTGTTTACAAAAGCAATCAAACTTGTAAGTTATATTTCATGGCTAGAATAGCAAAGAACTTCGTCAATGATATACTAATACTAGTTTGGTCGTTACATAGGCTGATTTTGTGTGCAACTGCAAAGTTTGATTAGTCTTAAAACATAACTCTGCAAACAGGTTGACAACATTGGCCTCACCAAAGGCTAGAATAATGAAACTTAATTTGTCGTTTATTGAAGCTTAATTTTTCTAAATAGAAAGATCTGGATCATCACATAATACATCATTAATGATTGGAAACACAGACTAAACATTAAAAAACACAAAAGAAGAAAAAAGAAAATGCAATTAACAATGGGAAGAATATATTGGCATTTATTTCAAAAAACCATGACAAACGACGTCAAAATTTATCAAAATCCAAGAATAAATTTATAAAATGTTAATAATTGGCATTTATATAGACCATGCATGGATGCTGCAATTTGAAAATGTTCGGCTGCCAATCAAAAGCATAAAACTGGTCAGTTTAAATTTCATCTCACTAGATGGATGATAAATCAGTTTTCATACTGCACCAAATTTGGTAGACAACCTGTGAAATGAAGATATCTAAAATCCTAACTTTTTTATTTGATATGCATATTTTCAGTGGTAACAGTTGAAAAGTAAGATTATTGTCGATATAACTTATCCCATTAACAAATAAGGTGAAATAATAACTAACCATAGGTGTAACTGACAGGCTGGCACCCGTGGCGTGTGCGTGAAATTCTCATAGAATTGCGAAAAGCATCCAGCATCATTGCCTCCCTTTGCTGTCGCTTAAGCTTCCTTTCTCTCTTCTGTAGTGGATTCCGCCAAGAAATGGTAGCAAAAACTAAGCAGTCAATATTAACAATATATGTTCAAATTTATACATTAATCACATAAATTTCAAATATATCAGAATTGTGAAATCCTGTTGATCACATAGTACTTCCAAATATATCAGGAATTGTGAAATCCTGTCGATATCAAACTCAGTAATTTATGTTGGTATAGCACAATTACAAGCTCTGTTATGTACCTCCTTGAGTCCTTGTGGTAGTGTAGGATTTGAACCATAAAGGCAGCAAAGATAAAATGGAGTAAGGCTTACGAAACGGTTTACATCTATTACCTTGTGAAGGGCCTCAACTAAAGGTAAGATTTCCACTTTTATTCTCTCCCCGACAGTAGTTTCCTCTTTAGCATCGCTTGATATTAACTTTTCCTACATTCCCAAAGAAAACATCAATGCACCAGTTGCACACAGCATTCCATTATTTTTCACTTTTTTCATGTACGGCATTTGAAAGTTCAGTCATTGAACCATCCAAAATAAATCAAGGCCTCTGCTGCCTCTATGAACCCTAAGCAACATTGTCATTCGGCCCATGATCATTTCTCTTTTTTGCATATATCATTACAGATGCCAGTATTAAATAATGAATCACATAACTGAACAATTTCTGTTATGTGTCTCTTGATCCAACCTCAGAGGCAAAAAACTAAAATAATATATGGTTTACTGAAGCAGGTTGAGTAGCATGGTACCAAATCTGTATGGATAATCTGATACAAGAATACAACCAACAAGTATGGAATCCTTGGCAAATTTAGAAAGAAAAATTATTACTACTAACAATTATAATAAATTAATAGTTAATAATGATGATGTTGATGATATAAGTTAACAAGCCCTACTAATATCTCTTGGAATTCATTAAGATTTGTTGCGAGGGTTTCCCACTGAATATCCACTTTTGGCTCAGCTAAACAGCCATTGTTCCAATTTTTCTTAAATTTAACTTCAACCTCTTCTCTGTACAGCCTATAGCCTAAATCTGAGTTCCCATCGTACCTAGAACATAAAAAGATTAAAATGTTTAAAAGGGTTTATTCAAGTAGTAAAGGGGTGACCTTAGTTCACCACTATGGTAGGATTATACCAATACTGGCCAGTTCAGTTCTGTACTTCATAATTAATTACTGTTTAATACAGAAGTTAGGAAACAGGCAATGAGAGAATGTAAAACATATAAAAAATGCAACAAATAAACAACCAATTAACAGAAAAAAGAAAAGAACTACATTAGGTCATCACAGAAAGATTTAAGACTTTGATGGATCAAAACAGATTAATAAGATAATCAACGAAAATTAAAGTCTGCGCTCACCAGTATGTAAAACCTCTGATGTTGCTCCCTATACTCTCTTTACGGAAATTAATAATTGGTTTTCCCATTTTCAGCTCATCAGTGGTATACCTCAACACATCCTCTTGCTACAAAATGCAAACAACAAAGCACAAATTAACGCAATACAATAAAACTTCTCCGTACAACATGCTTGATGTTGAACCTTGTGAGAAGAAAACATTACCTCTCCTCGGAGCTCACAAAGGGCCTTCAGAATCAGCAAACGAGTAACAGGATTGAGTTGTGCATATGTATTTATTTCCTTCCTACATATGCAATAAGAAAAATGAGTAATTTAGGCTTTCCTTTTCTTCAGTTTGTGACCCTTCCACCGAACAAACCTGTGTGCATGTGTGTGCTATTGGGAGCTTCGATGAGTTGGACTAGCATTATCATCTATATAGCTGAATAAACTACCAATTATGCCATGGCTCAATATCCAGACTAAGATACTAGTATATGGTGTACCGAACTACAATCAGAAACCGAACACACAACACACAGCCAAATCTTATTTTTACAATTTCTGCAAAAACATAGAACAAATCTTATTTTTACAATTTCCGCAACAACATAAGAACAATATTTTTTTGATACATAGATTAGAAGATAGAAGGGAAGCTATGTACCAAGCTCAATCTAATGAAAATTAAAGTATCCATAATTGAGATGCGAAAACATAGACAAAATTTAAGAACTGTACCAAACTACCAATTACATACCCTTGATCAGGCTTGAGTGGGTTTCCCCCCACAGCAACCTGCTCTCCAACAAAAGGAAACAATTAATCAAACATTCAATCCCGAGAAGTTACAAAAAATGAATTGGAACCAAACGGAATCGTATCTGCTGCTCTTATTGAGCAAGAGCAGGACCCTGCTCTTCTGATCTGGACCGTTAAAATTTCAGATCTAAAACTTATAAAATATACAGCCCTCCTGATTGTCATTTGTGGGCGGTCTGATCCAAATTGGACGGTCAAGATTGAAAAGAGTAGGGCCCTACTTTTATCAAAAAGAGCAGCAGATACGGATCCGAACCAAACAGCTATATCAGTCCTGCATTTTTCAAATTTCTACTTAGTTACATACCCATTGCCACCATGGGGCTAGCTTTTTGCTGGTTGCTGTTATCCATGCATTCCGTTCCTTCATGTTTTTTATTGCAGGTGGAAGTCCCTAAATAAATTTTTGAAAGAAAAGGTCAATAAGTACTATTTTGACCATAACAAGTTGAGTACTGAAAAAATAGCTTAGTTTAAGGACAAAATGGTATATATGTTATCTGTATTCCACAAAGGCCATGTATCAGACAATGGGAGAACTGAGTGGGCATTCCTTGAGCAATTTGACAAATCACCAATATCTGAATACATACCATGGCTAATAAAGTATGGCAAAAACTTAGGTACACAATTCTAGGTGCTCCCTAAGTACTCTAATCAATCTGTTCCATTCAAATGCATTAAAATTCGCACCATACATTTAAATCAGATGATACGAATTGATTGGAGTACCTAGAGAGCACCTAGAATGGTGTACCTAAGTTTTTGCCATAAAGTATTGCTAATGTGACTTATAATTCTTTCACACTATGTGACATGGGATTCAGGTTACTGAGAATACCAGCAGTTTACTATTTGCAGTTTTGAAGAAAGAAGGACAAAGTTATCACTAAGTTTAAACCTCACTGAATAAATCAAAATTACACCCCCATCAGGTGCAACAATAATTGCACCATAATAGGCGATACTCAAGACACTGCACAAGAAGCTACACAAGACTTGGCCACAGTTTTAGTTAGACACAAGATTAGTTAGACAACAGTTTGTTTAGGGAGTTAGTTACACAATTATCCCTATAAATACATGGGATTGTATTCTGTAAATCATTCAAGAGAGATTAATAAAATTCATTCTTTCTCTATCACTCTTTCTCCTCTGTCTTGCTTTATGGTATCAGAGCCAGAAGGCAGCAGCCATGGCTTCTGATCCGATTTCACCCGCAGCCATTATCCCTCATCAAGAAACCTCAATTATCTCTCTTTCTCTCCCAATTTCTACAAAATTGAATGAATCAAACTACCTTACCTGGAAATCACAGATAATTCCAATCTTGCACGGGTACAACTTGGCAACTTTCCTTGACTCAACAGCACCATGTTCAACAATGGAAACCGACGGCCAAAGCAAAGTGAATCTGTCCTTCATCCAGTGGCACCGACAGGATCAAATGATCCTCGGTTGGCTTCGATCTTCGTTGACTGAAGCTATCCAAGCTCAAGTAGTCTCTTGTGCCACCACAGCCGAGCTATGGGCTCATCTCCTCAGCACTTTCTCCTCCTCATCCCGGGCTCGACTAACGGATCTTCGACGCCAACTTCAGTCAGTCTCGAAGGGCACTTCCACCTGCACAAAATACCTAAACAAGATCAGGAAGATCGCCGACGAACTTGCTTTCATCGGCTATCCCATCAGCAACGACGATCTGGTCCTCACCGTGCTCAATGGACTCAGTGCGGAGTATAATCCCTTCACGGTTGCTGTCACCACTGTCAACAGGAAAGACTCGATTTCTTTTTCCGACATCCATGGCATGCTGTTGAGTCACGAATCTCTACTGAACAACCAGTCGCAATCTCCTTCTCTTCCCTCAGCGACAGCACCACAAGCTTTCATGGCGAAGACATCGGGTTTCAATCGAATCCGTTATCCCTCAAATCGAACCCGCTACTCAAATCAAGAAGGGAAACAGTCTATTGGATCGTCTGGATCAATATTGGGCCCAACTCCACGAAATTCTCTGCGCAGCTCTTACTCAGGCCCATCAAATCAATTTCCAGACAATCAACAGAAACCGAGCATTTTTTCAAGAAAAGCCCCTGCACCGAAAGCTGATGCCATCTGTCAGATTTGTTCAAAATATGGACATATAGCGAAACACTGCTGGTTTCGTTTTGAGGAGAAGCCTAATTCAAAATTTCAAGCCTTCGTTGCTCAATCTTTTCCCCCGCAACAAGCTTCTAATGAATGGGTTCTAGATTCCGATGCTACAAACCATGTAACCGGAGACATCAACAATCTTTCCAATTTTTATGACTACAATGGATCCGATTTGCTACAAATTGGAAATGGTAATGGACTTCCCATCATTCATATCGGTTCCTCCATTTTTAAAATCAATAATACTCAACTTGTGTTAAAAGAAGTTCTTCATGTACCCTCCTTTTCAAAAAATCTCATTAGTCTCTCTAGATTATTACTTGACAATCCGTATCTAACCATTGATTTTCTATCCTCTTTTTGTGTTCTAAAGGACCACCGCACCATGAAGACCCTTCTACAAGTCTCAACCACTAGAGGCCTTTACACAATTTCTCCAACTCTCTCCAATTCTCCTCAAGCCCTTCTTGGCACAAGAACCTCTCTTACTAGATGGCATGATCGTCTAGGACATCCCTCTCAAAATATAACAAATGATGTTGTTAAATCTTTTTCCTTGCCTTGTAATTCACAAAAATTCACTTTATATCATTCTTGTTGTATGGCAAAAGCACATAGGCTTCCATTTTCTCCCTCTTTGTCTACTTCTAAATTTCCATTAGAACTAATTCATTCCGATGTATGAGGACCTTCATCAATAAATTCTTCTAATGGTTTTCGTTATTACATTATTTTTGTTGATGATTTTTCTCGATTCACTTGGGTTTATTTTATGGTACATAAAAGTGAGGTTACAAATATTTTCACTTCTTTCAAAACACAAGTTGAGACTCTTCTCTCTTCTCAAATAAAAATCCTAAGAACGGATGGAGGAACCGAGTATAAACCAATCCTTACTCATCATCCCCAAATAACTCACCAAACTTCTTGCCCTTACACACCTCAACAGAACGGGCTTGCCGAACGAAAACATCGCCATATCATTGAGTTGTCTATCGCTATGATGACTCGAGCTTCTATACCTCTAAAGTTTTGGGATGAAATGGTGTCTAATGCCGTATATCTTATCAATAGATTACCTTCTTCTTCTCATTCAAATATCCCATATACTTTACTCTTCAACAAAGAACCCAATTATTCTTTCTTACGAACTATTGGGTGTCTTTGCTTCCCTCTTACCCGACCTTACAACAACAACAAGCTTGAACCCCGCTCTATTCCATGTATTTTTCTTGGGTATGCGCTTGCTCAAAAAGGATATAAGTGTCTTGACATTTCCAAACAGAAATTGTACATCTCACGACATGTGCAATTTGATGAGGATACTTTTCCCTTTCAAACACAAGCTAACAGCAAATCTGGGTTAGAAAATTCGTTTTTTACAGATGGGCTGGAGCTACACAAGACTTGGCCCTTACAACTAATTCCTGCACAGACAGACAGGCCTCTTATTCACCATTCCACTGCCTCACAACAGCAGCCCGTGACTCCAGCTCACTCGGAAGATTTTTAGACTTGGCCCGACTCGGCAGCACTCCAGACTGGGATCAACTCAGCAGATCTACAGCCTAACTCGGGTTCTTCTTTGCATCAGCCCATCTCCGCAAATCCAGCCACAGCATCTGCCCGTGATTCCAATATACTCCCTGCCCGCTTGCCCGAGACCGCTCCTTTGCCTATTTCTCAGCTTCCCGAGACCACCTCAGCTGCCGAACCAAGTAAACCCAATGAAGACTTGCATCCTACACACTCGATGATTACTAGAAGTAAAGACCATACCCGAAAGACCAAAGAATTTCATGATTTTATTGCCTTGGCCACAGACTGAGATGTTGAACCCACCTCTTTTAAACAAGCAAATGCAATTCCACATTGGCGCCAAGCGATGGCAACAGAAATTGATGCACTTGCTAAAAATAAAACATGGCAATTGGTCCCATACACCCCCGGTCAAAATATTATTGGATGCAAATGGGTTTTTAAAATCAAGCATAATTCTGATGGAACCATTCAAAGACACAAAGCACGACTTGTTGCAAAGGGGTATAATCAAGAAGAAGGCATCGACTACCAAGAGACATTCAGTCCAGTAGTTCGACCTACAACCATTCGAATTATCTTAGCTCTAGCCATCTCCAAAGGTTGGGAAATTCGACAACTTGATGTACAAAATGCATTCCTTCACGGTGATTTAAAAGAAACGGTGCTTATGGCTCAACCACCGGGCTTTATTGATCCCTCTAGACCAAACCATGTTTGCCTACTCTCAAAATCTCTCTATAGATTAAAACAATCCCCTCGAGCTTAGTTTCAAAAACTTAGTGAGGCCTTAATTACCTTTGGGTTTCAATCTTCAACCTATGACCCCTCACTTTTTACCACTATTCATCAAGGACATACAATCATCATACTTGTCTATGTTGATGATATCATCGTTACCTCTTCACATTCCCATGCAATACATAAATGCATAACCTTCCTACAATCCAACTTTGCCCTCAAAGATCTTGGCCCTCTCCACTATTTTCTTGGCATTGAGGTGAAATATACCAATAAAGGGATGCATCTTTCTCAAAAGAAGTATATCTTGGATCTTCTCAAGAAAGCAAAAATGCTTGAGTCTAACCCCTGTTCCACTCCCATTTCCACTTCTCAATCCCTTTCCAAATTTGATGGCAACAATTTTGAAGATCCATCCTTATATCGAAGCATAGTTGGAGCCTTTCAATATGCCACCATCACAAGACCCGACATCACTTTTGCAGTGAACAAAGTCTCACAATTCATGCACTCGCCGAAAACAACTCATTGGGTTGCTCTCAAGCGCATACTACGATACCTCAAGGGCTCTACATCTCACGGGATACAATTTACACCCTCTACTTCTCTTACCTTACATGCCTACAGTGATGCCGATTGGGCAGGGTGTCCCGACGATCGCAAATCCACTTCAGGGTTTTGTATTTTCCTTGGGCCAAATATCATCTCTTGGAGTGCAAAGAAACAACAAACAGTATCTCGATCTAGCACTGAAGCAGAATACAGGAGTCTAGCAGTTACCTGTATCGAAATACTTTGGGTTCAATATCTCCTCGCCGAGTTGCATCTTAAACTCCCTAATCCTCCCATTTTATGGTGTGATAACATTGGGGCAACCTTCTTGGCATCCAACCCAATGTTTCACGCTAGAACAAAACATGTGGAGATAGACTATCACTTCATACGAGAAAGGGTCAATTCCAATCAACTTGTTGTGAAGTTTGTATGCTCTCAAGATCAAATTGCCGATTCTCTCACAAAGCCTCTGTCGGCTCCACGATTTGAGCAATTACGAACCAAACTGACGGTTCTACCAGCCCCTTCAGTTTGAGGGGGGGTAATAGGCGATACTCAAGACACTGCACAAGAAGCTACACAAGACTTGGCCACAGTTTTAGTTAGACACAAGATTAGTTAGACAACAGTTTGTTTAGGGAGTTAGTTACACAATTATCCCTATAAATACATGGGATTGTATTCTGTAAATCATTCAAGAGAGATTAATAAAATTCATTCTTTCTCTATCACTCTTTCTCCTCTGTCTTGCTTTACACCAAAATCATAGACTAACACATGGTACTTCCTTCTGTTAATCGAGCAAAACAACAGTAACCAAACAATTAGTTAAGCCAACAAACCACTTCTTGATAAGTAAAGATCAGAAATAAAAAAAAGCAGAAGAAAACCTTCAATAGAGCAATGTGAAGCCGTGCAAGATCATCGTTTGGCGAAATCAAAGCTGCCTCTATCTCTTCAGCTGATAAACCCAGTTCATCCTTTATCAGCGGCTCAAAAACCTAAAACGCACAAAAGAATTGAAGACAGTAACTAGACGAATAACCAGAAAACCAAAACGAGAACGGTAGCTGAAACTTACATGAAAGAAATTGAGAACTGATGCTAGCTCCCATCGCTGTCGCAGTAGTTGCAACGGGTCGAGTTTTGGTTCTGACATGTGTTTGAATTTGGGGTAAACGGCACGAAAGGCGAAAACGCAAGCGTAAAGGCCCAAAAGCAAAACAGAAAGGAGAAAAGGGGAAGAGGCTTGGATCAGTGAGGAACAGAGACAGGAAGGACGGGAGAGAGAGAGGGGGTGCAAAGGGAAAATAGTTCCAGAGAGAGAGAGAGAGCTTCTGCCAAAGTGTTTCAAAAAAAAAAAGAGGGAGAGAGAGAGAAGGGTTCCAAGCGCTTTCTGATCTCCCGCCTGTGAAGCTCTTTTTGTGTTACATGTGTGTTTTTTTTCGAACTCGGAGAGGAGAAAAATATCAAATGTTTTTGGAGTAATTTCAAGGAAGCCCTCGTAAAATAAAAAAATATGAAATGGTCGTTCCCCGAGGTATTCGGGATGCAGCTGACGCCGCTTCAAACCGACATTCCTATCACGGTATCAACTAACCTTTATAGAAGATCAGATGGCTGGAAAATTTACATACACTTTATCAAGATTTGTGTCATAAAAGATCTTCTTAACAAATCTAGGGTTTCCAACCTTGTCTACAGGCGAGTACAGTTAAGAGTAAGTAGCTTTGAACCACTTAAATTTTACGAATTCACATTTTTTTAATAGAAATTGTTAGAAATGGTCAGCTTTTTTGAATTCTCATCATTGTCCGCACAGTAACTGCTACAACGCTGCTACAATATCAGTGTGCAAAAACTGTCAATTTCTAATTTAAAAATTACTGACCATTCCAGAGAATACGAATTCAAATTTTACATCCCACGCTGGCAGCAACGCATCGTTAGGCATAAATAAGAGCATCTCTAGTTCAAAGTAATTGCTAAATAATAATTACAGAAATTTATAAATTAAATAATTTATTTCTACATTGATACAGTAAAGTAAACAATTGAGAATTAAATACTTGACCAATTAAACATAAGCAATCCATAAATGATTGATACGTAAGTATAAGCAATCCATAAATAATTATTGTTGAAAATGCTCTAACAACAGACTTGTTTATTTATTTTTTAAGATGGAGTTAAAATTATTCAATTTTAAATTATCTAAGTTCTCCCGCATATATTTTTTAAACTATTTTCATTAATACGAGTAGCTGAAAAAGAGATTTTGAAACGAATGAAAAACTTTTTGAAGAAGAAAAAAGCTGTGGACAATATTTATGAACTTCTTTTTTGGTTCGCCAACATTGTTGTCATCCTAATTATTGTATATGGTAATTTTGCACATTTTTAGAAAATACACCAACTTTCTTGTTTTTATGTGATCATGTTAAAAATTGTAAGGAAGAGATAATGGAGGATAATTCTTCGAACACACACCAGACTTCAAATATATGTACTTGGACGAACTTGAAGCATTTGACAAATGATTGGAGGGCGACCAAGTAATTTATTGTTATGATACGGGATAACTGTTTTATTTTTCTTTTGTCGAGTTGATATTCATGTTTAGATATACACAAATATTGACAATTCAACTAATATAGTGGCATCTAATCCAAATATGCAAAATATAGTGGCAGATGTACGCCTGAGATGCAGAACATTAGTATCTAAATTCTAACAATGATAAATTTATATATTTGAGAACCATTCAAGATACCACCACGTGTCAAACATGTCCAGAATGTAGATTTCATAGCATATTTGCTCGGGACTTTTTGGGACACGCATAGGTGTAGACGTGTAGTTGTCACTTGTCACACAACATAACTACCATATTTTTCACAAGGATAATCAGTTGTGGTCAATATCATACAATCAGCAACGGAGACGGAGCCAAATTGAAGGGACTATGACTTATTTAACTGCGTTCATGAATCATGGCACAAAACAAACAAATAATTGCTTAGAACACTAATCTCTAGTGACAGAAACATTGCACTATACACATGCTGCGCAGTTGAGAATCAGCAAACGTGCACAGCTACATGCAAAACGTAAAAAACATAACGAACCATTTTAGACGCACTAGAAATAATATTTTCATTTCACCTTAAATAAAATCCAGAATTGCCCCTCCACGAGAAACAGTATAAAGATCAAACAAACAAAAAGATCTCCCTCAGACTGGTATATCTAGTGCGGATAATACAACAAAACCACCTACATAGCAGAGTCCACTTCCCCTAAACACACAACTGATACCATAAAAAAGAAAACATATCCCTAAACTTTGGATCTACCATGGAACAATATTATCCAGTAGAGCAATGTGCATAGATATCATAACTTAGGCACTCGGAGGGGCATCCCCCTCAGGATTGTCAGTGTCCATTGGCTCACCAGACTCCGGTTCTTCCGACGGTTGGGCCCCACCCTCATGGTTGATTTCTTGTTCATGATCAGATGGGGGTGGAGTTTGTGCCTCCTGTGGTGGAGTTGAAGGTGGTGGAGTTTGAGGCTTAGCTGGGGGTGGCTTTGGCTTGGTCATTATTGGCTTGCAAAACCTGCAAATAGTTCAAAACCAAGTTGCTCATAATTCCTTAAATCTAAGAACTAAAAAGACTAAAAGATCTACAGTGCACTCTTACTCGAGTCTAATTCCTGAAATCTAAGAACTAAAGACTACATATGTACATATTACAGGTCAGAGAGTCAGACTGTGTACTAGGGTTTATTTTTCTCCCCTATTTTTCATAGATTATTTGTACAAATCTTTTACAACAGTTCACCAATCTTCAAAATTTCAAAACACTCAAACAAGAGTAGAACCATATAAGCTACTGCACGAGTAGTCTGCTAGAATAAACTACCTGTCTAGAGTTTCGGCCTTCTTCTTTAGGTCTGCATAGAGGAGAACAGGAACTGCATGCTTGGGCAGAGCATCTTGCTGCCGTAGCTTATCCGCCAACCATGATTCTGTTTCTGAGCACTCATTTAGAACCTATAGAAGGCAGCAGCAAAAAACACATAATTACAAGCAAAAATAGAACACACCATTTAGTTCTCACTTAAATCAAGATAGAGAATAGCAAATGTAGAAAAGATGTTCAGCAGCAGAGAACAAATTGCGACCAAGCCCAAGAAACAATATTTCTACAAAACAAGCTTCCCAAAAAACAACTGCCAACAAACCACTCATCCTGTTGGCTTTAGTATGGATTAATGGAACGAGCTATAATACCTTCTGCTTCTCTTCAACTGGAATGTGATCAAACTTGGGGTCTTTGGACAAAGCTGCCTCTCTAAAACTATTGATGCAATACATTAGTTGATCAACAGTTGGTTTCCTTTCTGTCCACTCCTTGTAGCGCTGTTCAATCGGGTCACCGTGCTAAAATAAAGAAAACGAAGACAAAAAGTGAAACTAAGCTCTTCACTATTAACACAAAACGATAACAGCTAAAGGTACTAGGGTAAAATGTAAGAGCACTTCGTGCAAGGACTTTGGGAGGGTACCAATGCAAAGGTTGATATCAGTTCCACCTTAAATGCATTCAAGATGGACTTACTGTTTTGAGCTCATCCAGCTTCACCACATAGACTCCCTTAGTCTCATCTTCACCCTCGTCATAGATCCAGTCCTCCATTTCCTGTAATCTTGCTATGAAAGCTTCTTTTTCTGTGTCAACTACAAATTCTCCATACTTGTCATAGAGCTACAACAAGAAACAAAGAACATATATCAGATCAAATAAATTATTCTAAGAATGACTACTGTTAAGGTTAACAGAATAATAATTACGGAAGCTTAGGTCACATGTTCTAAACTGGCTAGGGCTCCTTTATGGACATCTAAATTTGGGAGGCTTGATCCCCATCTTTATCTTAAAAAAAGAGAGAAGAAGGTTAAAAAATGTTCTGAAGCCACAAAAAAGATGCATGATGAGATTGTGTCAAATATGTCTTAATTTCCAATCTAAAGATGTTGATTTCCTCATAACTTTACAAGAAAACTCATTTCCAAAGGAAAACTAACAGAGACCTTGCAGACTAAGATGGACTTTCAACATTCAAATTCTATACTTGAAAAGGTGAGCATCTCTGCAATTTTTAACAACTGCTTAAGATCCATTCATCATCACCATAGATCCTGTTTATAAAAATTGTAATGGATGTTACCTTGTTACGCATTTCATACACATAGGCCTCCAGTGCATTCTTCTTGTCCTTGGTCTCCTCCATAACTCTGTCCTGAAGAGCCATCTCAAATTCTTTCTCACATGCCTTCTGCAGCTCCTCAGCTGGCAATGCACCATAAACCACTTCATGCACTGGCACACTGGTCTTCTTTACTTTCTTCTTTGACTCGACCTAAAGAGGAAAAAAAGGTTGTCTTGCATTAGGCAGGCAAATTATTAAAGCAAGAATATGTGTCATTTTCACATCAATTGTGCGCAGGAGTCTTCAATGTCATCAGGACATCCAAATTGCCATTATACAAGACATACAGCAATAGAGCAGCACAAACTAGAGGATATGTACAACAGAAGCAGTCAGAACTCAAAAAAGTCTATTATATAAATCAGTTATTAAGATTGAAAAATGCAGCCTCCATAAGCTGCTAGGTAAATAAATTCCCATCTTTTGGTTAGCTTTGTTGATTAATTGAGCAAGGACGAGATTACCTTGGTATCTGTTTCCATCTGTGCGGGCTTCTTGTCAGATTCTGGGTTGCCATTTTCACTCCCAGGAGGAGCAGCACCAGCATCTGCTTCAGGTTTCGAATCTTGCATGTTAACATCTGCTCCTGCTGTGCTCACGTCATTCTGAGACTGATCAGTTTCCATCTTTGCAGCCTCTTTCGGCGGATCATTTAAGTTTGTGTCTGAGACGCGAACTTCTGTTTCCTCCTCTTCTATCATCTGCAAAATCGAGTGATGATATTAGTATTGAATTGCATGTAGCAATATTTAAGAACCAAAGAAAATCAGCCTGGAGCAGAGGTGCTTGCTGGTCTACAACAACCCTTGCAAGCTTTTGTATTTGCCTTAGAAGATTAAACAGGTTAAATTGAACCCAATACTAGTATAGAACCGACATGAAGAACATGTGCAACAAGAAGCTGGAACTAATAGCCAAGACAGTTAAGAATCTTTGACAATTACCCTAAAAGGGACTTTGGAATCAGAATAATTTTACAAATTTAGTTAGAACATCTCAAGTGCTTACAGTTGCTGAATCAACAGAGACAATTCCATGGATGTTCAGGCGAACCTTAACTTTCAATTTGGCCTTCTCCCCTGTGCTGGATTGGAATGGACCAATCTACAAACAATAAAATCCAACATGCATTTTAGATTCAAGTAAGAAGTTAAATCTCATAAAATTTAATCTGGAAGCAAAAACATCTTATGTGTGAAGCATCAGGTCCCTTTCAAAAATGGATGTTCGGTTGAGTGAAAAAGCTAAACTTAATAAATACTCATTTTCTATGGGACAAAACCACAGGAAAACAGATAACAGCAAGAAATGGCATTCTAGAGGCACATGTCAACTTAATATTCACTAGAAAATACTTTCAGAAATCCCTCGGAAAGAATTATGTGATGAGTACTGACCGTGTATGTGCTTATCTTCGTTGGATGGTCAAGATAGAGAGCATCAACTGAGAAGGTGCTCGCCCTGAAGAACGTTAACACCTTCAAGCTGGGCAATGGGTTCCCTTTTGGGAATACAACAGTGTTATTCTCCGCTCCATTTTCACCCTTCCATGACAGGGCGATTGAGAAAGGAAAACTATCATTGGCCTGCATTGCATAAGAAATTTCATCAAATAAGAATTTGTCAAATTTAAGTGTTGGCTCTAAAAATTGCTAGCAACCAAATCTGCAGCTGAATAGGCTACCAAATATCACACACATTCTAGAGGGTCTTGGTTATAGCGTAAAAACCAATCCAATTCCCGGTATCACTTAAATACAAACATGGTTAACTAAACCAACTTAATGCAGTAGAAAGCAGATTCATACCTGAAATTCACGAACTTTGAATGTAGGGCTTAGAATGGCACACTCCAACGCACAGCCACGTGCCACACACTCACTGGCATTCATTGTTCTTCTTGGCTCTTTTCCAAAGAACTCAGTCAAAATCTTGATAACAGCAGGCACTCGCGATCCTGAGCCAACAACCTCCACAAAGTGCACGTTGTCTACTGTCAACATTGCCTCTGCAAGGGCCTTATCCAAAGGTCCCTTGACCCGCTCAAAAATTGGTGCAGACAATTTCTCAAACTCCTCCCTCTTAATGAACCCCCTAACATCCTTCTCATCCATCAAGCACTCGATGTTCAATGGAGCCTCAGGGTTTGCACTGAGGACCTTCTTGAGCTTTTCACATGCCGCACGGAGCCTGATGCATGCACGTGCATTCTGGTACACATCAATTTTGTACTCTTCCTTGAACTTAGCAGCAAAATGCTTGAACAAAACCTCATCAAAATCTCTTCCACCGAGAGAGCTGTCATATGAGTGGGACAAGATTTTAAGCTGCCCCTTTTTGTAGCCCACAATACAGACTTGCATGCTGGCATGACCCACATCAACAAAGGCCACATTCAACTGGTCATTCTCTGGCAAGTCGGTTTTGTAAAGACCATAAGCCAAGGCTGTCGCGGTTGTCTCATGGAACAGCCTTAACGGACGGAGACCTGCAATAGAAGCTGCATCAAGAACTGCACGTCTCTGCAAATCTGTGAAGTAAATGGGGATGCCGATGCAACAATCTGCCACAGCAGCATTTAGGTTCTTCTCAGCAATAGTTTTCAGATTGGCGAAAACCATTGCAAGGACCTGGGTTGGTGTGAAGACCTTCTCATCACCTAGATACCTCACATGAATCAATGGGAAACCATCAGGATCCTCTGATACCTTAAACGGCAACAGATGGAGGTCTGATTGGACATCTGGGTCCGAAAACTTGCGCCCAATAAGGCGCTTTACTTGGGATACAACGTTTTTAGGATTGGAGGTGATAGAGGAAGTTGCTGCTGTGCCAATTGACCTTTGCTTGTCACCGAAGAAAACAAGAGCTGGGGTTTCACGTTTGGATTCATCATTTAGTACCACATCAATGCCACGCTGGCGAGCGACAGCCACAATGCAGCTCTCATTGCCCAGATCAAAACCCACCACACTCATTTTATAGCTGCTAGAAGGGGGAGATCTGAAATTAAGTTGGAAACAGTTATATTGAACTTACAAAGAAGTTTCAAATAAATTCATTCAAACAGTTGTCACTTGAGATTTATCCAGTATAAGAGTGCTACGACACCTTTAAGAACTGAATATGGAGATCTAACCGCCTAAGTACAAGGTCTGTAAATCCAGATCATTTAGTCGAGAGTGTTTTTCTCGTACAGAGAACAGAAACTACTTTTACGAAGAAGAGATCGATCAATTATTGCTTGAAATGGTTGAATAGAGAAATCTAAAGTGAAAAGTAAGACATGCATCTATAGTTCAATACCTGGCAAATATACGCTGCGCACCGAGAACGCTGAGAGATCTACTGAGAGCAGAATAACGGCGACTCAAATTAGAAAAAGAGGTAAAGATGAACGGATAAAAAGAAGAAACTTGTAGATTTGGGATTCAAACCTGGTCGAATAGAGGAAGCGCTCGTGTGTACCCGAACTCTCTGGATCGAAATTTTCGAAGAAGAAGCGTCCCGATTAGGTTTATAAGTGAGGTGAGGTGACAGGAGGATAGGTTGATATAAAACGGCGAAGGCCGTGGCTTTTTCTAGAACCCTCTAAAATCTAGCGAGCTTGGAATTTGGAAATCGAGAGAGTGGTGTCAATTTTGAGTCGCAGCCTGTTGCGACCAACGACCGGACAAATACCATAAGATGCGAAATCATTGATCGGATAATCGCAGCCGTCAGTTATATTACAAATAAATCAAGACCGTCTCTAGTCTCCCAGGCAGCTTATCAATAAATTGTAAAAAGAAAAAGAAAAAAATCGTGGCATAATGAAAGTAAAAATGAAGGATTCGTGTTCTTTTTTATGTCTTCATTTTTTTTATTTTTAATAGCAATTTAAATATCAAAATAAAATCGTTAGTACAATTTTATTTTGTTTCTGTGTATAAAATAACAACAATACCAACGTCTATAGTCTCAAACAAATTAAAATATGCTATAGATGGGATCCAATTATATTAATGAAAAACTAATGTAAATAATAATAATAATAATATCATAAATAGTAATACAATATCAAGAGGCGGGATCCAATGCCAATGATTTTTGTGCCGCAGCAATGTCCATGAAACAAAATTTTAATTAAATATTTTTAAAATCTTAAATATTAAAACTAATTGACGATTTGGACCTTCGATTTTATTTACTCTTGATGACTATTAAATAAGACTAAAGTGATGCAATATTTTATTTTAGAGAAAAAAATTCTCATGTCACTTAAAATTGAGGAAATTCTGATAATGTCATCCAAAAGAGCTTTCTCCCATATTTGTCCTTTAGAATTTTATTTTGCTCTCAAAAATGACACTTTGCCTATTTTAATAGTTTCTGCCCCCAATTAAATAAACAAATTAAATTTCTTGACAAAAATACCCCTCTCCTCTTTCACCAGTTCGAATGAGTCGATTCAGACTCGCGAATCAGACTCAAAATCGATTCGACTCGATTCACATGACTCAAAACCCTCCTCTCTCGCGAATCAGATCATAATCCATTCAACTCTAATATTCAAAGATTTGCCTATGTCTTTGCGTCATAAATAGAAGAAATAGAAGTGTCATCTATTTGTTTGAAGAAGAAGGGATCAATGGAACTTATGACCGAGAGTGGGATAAAATTATTGAAATGATGAGAACAAGGAAGAGATATATAGGTCAAGTGAGTATTGACGTGGCACGAAAAAATATGAGCATTTGATCCCTTTTCTAGTATCAATAATAATAGTTTATTACTGATTTCATTAACCTAATAATAGTTACATTTTTGTGTTGGCTCACCAAAATTATCACAACTCTCCTCATTTTCCGAATTTTAAATATGCTATGTAAAATAAAACTACATAGAGAAAGTTATTATTATTGACGTTTAAATAAAGATTATGAAAAATAATTTATAAAATCTATAATTTTTTAAGGACATATATATAATTAACATTTGAAAATTAGTTTCTTCTAATTAAAATTGCTATTAGTTACTATATATATATATACAAGACGAGTACATTCTTTTTAGATACTTCTAGTATAAACTTTAGACATAGTTATAAATATATTTAAAGGCAAATAAAATTACATGCCTCGTTTTGCTAAATGCTAATGTTCGCAAACGAACATTTTTTTTATAAAGTATATACAAAATGACTAATGAGAAGTTTATAGTTGACGTGCAACAATAAAACTTGCTGACTTCTTCGAAAGGAGGGTCAATTTTTATAGAAGTTATTGTGTACATAAAGGTGTATAAATAAAAACAATGACACATTTTGTACTAATGATTTTTTAGAAAAAAACATTTGAGACTTGATGCATCAGGTCCGTCTGTGACTCACCTCTCCCACTTGGTTGGTCTTATCATTAGTACGTGGATATGTCAATTTAGCCCAAAGGCAAAAATACAAAATGATTCATTTGAGTATACTTTGTACATAAAATCAAAATACTTAAGAGTATTGATTGCATCCAAAGATGCATCATGGTGATTAGTGTTTTTTATTTAATTATAAAATTAATGGAGAAGTTTGAACTTTAAAAGTCTTTAAATAGACATTTCAAAATTATGATTAAGAATAAAACGTAGCTCATAAAATTTGGGACAAATAAATCTCTATGCTATGCATAATTCTTTTTCAAAATCTGAATAATATTAAGCAAAACTACTTTGGTACATTATTTTGAAAGATATGGAGTGCCCACGCAAATGAAGTTCCAAGTGTAAATTGAAGTTTTAAAAGAACATATGGGCCTACAATTTATGTGTAAATTGAAGTTTTAAAAGAAATAATCAAATTATGGGCCAATTTGAGGAGGGATGCTAGCCCACTCCTATATAAATAGACCCATTTAGTTTAGTTCTAGTTATATACTTATATTGAAAAGATTTTGTTTTCCATCTTGCTTTAAATTTTTACCAACAAAATGTCTAAAATAAAAATATACATGCTTTCTGAAGGCAACGTTCAATATTTTTTATTTGGACACATACAAAGGTAAAAAAATTCAAAAGGGTTTCAAAAAAAAAAATATCAATACAAAGGTTTAAAAAAAAACATGCGTTTAATATTGCTGCATTTTGTCTGTTGTTTCGGTACTTAGAAAAAGTTTCAGTATTTTCAAATGCATGAATTACAAATAACTTGTGAATCCATCAGTTCGTAGATAAGTACAGATTATCAAAATAAATAAAAAATGTTGTTCTTGTAAAACTTTTAAAAAAAACCGAACACGCAAAAGAATTAAAAAAATCAAAATAATTGATCTTGCAAAAATCTGCTCTTCAGCAAGGAAAAATAAATAAATAATTGGCTAGCTTATTGTCAGGAATTTAGTGGGATTTCCTGCTTCCAAGTGGAGCATCCACACGTGCACAGGATAATTTTTCTAACGAAAAGCCAGAAGCCCCCCAAATAATAATTAATTACAAAAACGACCTCGATTGCAAACTCAATTTTCACCTTCGTTGGTTCGTTAGGATTTTGATCCGGCCCGAATGGAAATTTTTAGAAGCTTTTTATCAGCCATAATTTTTAAAAGTCTTGTCATTCTTCAGTTTTCATTTAATAAAAGGAGTTTCAAAAATCAAACCCCAAACTTACAATTTTCAAAATTTGTCAATTTTGAATTAGAAGTGCAATTTGATTCTTTAGTTATATATATATATAGCAAAACTAAAATAATATGCATAGTACACCACATTCCGTACTAGCTTTTTTGTTGTTGTTGTTGTTGTTGTTGTAGTAACTCAACTAGCCAATAAGCTATCAACAATATGATTTGGAACTATATAATTATGTGAAGTATTTTCAACTTATATGCTTGCGACCGACAAAAAGGACAAAATATATCAAAATTTGTTATAGAAAAGTAACGAAAATTTATATAAAAATTAAAGCGGCAGTCGTGTTGTAATTTATAAATTTAGTCAATATTAATAATAAGTCATATTACTATGAGTTTAGCACCAGTGCGTTCTATCTTGTATGAGATGTGTACATTTTTTAAGATTCATCAACTCGAACTCCAAAAAAACGTACATGTCATCAGAGGCGGATTCAGATTTTTCGTTAGAAAGAGGCAAAATCTATAAAAAAAATTCAAAAGAGCAAATGAGCCACATTTCAAATTATAAACATATTTTTGAATTTTTTTTGCCAAATTATACAAAAATACAAAATATATTTTGCAAAAAAAATCCAAAGGAACAACTGCCTCCCCTCCCCCGCCTCACTTGCCTCCGCCCCTGCGTTTCATAATTGTTCTTACTTAAAAAACAACTTCATCATATTTCCAAATATATTTCTTTGGTTTGAGAAAAAATATTAGTAAGAATTTGTTGCGCCTAAAATGTATTAACTTCATAATTATTAAAGAGGTTTTGTGATACGAATAGCACTGACATGTTGACATGTCAGAGATTCCATGTTAAGTTTGCTACACCAAAATGCAACACAAGATCAAGATTAACATTGAAAGCATGTCATTGAAAATTTGCCTTTTCCGGATGCAAGAGATTATGATTTATTAAAAGACGAGCCTCTATAAAGCGACAAAAAAGTAATACATGTGGTGGATGGTACAATTTCTTCATTGCTTAACTTTTTTCTTTTTGTTTTTTCTTCTTTTTCCTTTGAGAATTATTTGCTCATTGGTTAACTTTTTTCTTTTCCTTTGAGAATTATTATTTGCTTCTTTTACATCGCATGCGTTTTAAATAGAGAGAATTGGATATTTATCGCTTCAAAATTATTCATTTTAAAGAATGCCACTGCAAAAAATTTGAACTTAGAAAATTGTCATTCCAAACTTAGTTTTTTACTTTTGCCATTCTCATTGAATAATTGAATTAAAAAACAATTTTTTTAATTCCTAATATACCCTTGGTCACTTCTTTTCCTCTTCTTTAGACCACAGATGTGTGTTTGAACTTATCTTTGCTTCTCTTCGCTTCTCCTTTCTTTGTTCGTTGTGCCAGTTGGTAATTTTGCCACAGGAACGAATTTCAAGTATTTAAATCAAATTACGAAGCACAAATTCGTGCCTTTAGTCTCTGATTTTACTGATGTGGTCTATTGCTAGAAGAAATAGAATATTCTCATTGTACCAGTATAGGTGGTGTGGCAAAATTTTATTAGTTCTCTCATCCATCTTCTACACTCAACAATGAATAAATTCAGAACTTTAGTCAAAATATTATTTGGCATTTGTAATATCAATCTGTTTTGGCAACTGTTAATTGCGAGATTGCCAAAAGATACTACTAGTAAGTGCATTACAGCATCATTATACATTATTTGAATTACATCTAATTAGAAACAATACATGATATGTCATTGAAAACCATCAAGCTTCAATTGGGAAATCAGAAGCAACTATGAAAAATAAATTGCAATTCATAAAAGCGCTCATCCCTTCCCCAACTAGCTAGCATGTCTCATTGATCGACGATGACAGGATTTTGTACCCACTCACTTGACCTGCTCACCTTCCTTTCTTTATCAGGACACGTGGCGAAGAGGAGACTAGAGACGGGAGGAGAGGCGGACTAACAGAGACGATCTAGGGTTTGCTCCGACGGAGACAAGAGGAGAGGAGACTAATTCATCAAAGAACTATACCATCTGTGTCTGAATAGAAGAGAAGGTTGCAAGGGTATTTTCGGAATAAACATTTTTTCTTTTTTTAACTTTAATTATTTAACCAGAATGGCAAAAATCAAAACAAATTGAGTTTACAATGGCATTTATCTAAACTTGGAACTTTAGAGTGGTATTTTTCAAAATTCCATATTTTAGAATGGCAAATATCTAATTTTCTCTTCTAAATAACACGAGCTCTTATTTTATTTCAGGCACCGCTCCAATTTTAAAGAACGAGTACCAGTTTTGCCAAGAAATAAAAAAACTATCTATTTTGTATTTTGATCTGTTAGTTAAAAACTAAGATTGCCACTGTATTTTGTATCATAATCTAGAGCAGTACCTTTCACACTTGCAGTGTACTAATTTTATGGTTTAAGATGTCGTAAATTGGTTCATTAAATAGAGAGGAGCATGAAAATTTGGAAATAATTTAATTTCTATGTTGACAATATGAAAGTTATTTAGACACCAGAATGTGATGATTTTGATTTTTGAGTGCATTCACTAGCAGAATTCATATTCCACGAAATATTCCGTATTACAGAATATCAATTCAATGCTTCATATAACTTCGAGATTCGCATGCACAAATCTCAAAGTCGTGTAAACCATTAAATTGCTATTCTGTAATACGAAGTATAGCTCGCACCAATTCTAACTACAAAGACATCCATTTACTTGTAAGTTGCACCATTTAATTTTTTGTTCATGCTTATTTGTCATGATAGAACTCAAAAAGAAAACAAAAATTGTAGAATGTACTTTGAATTTCTATCTTAAAGCAAAAGGTTTGGTTTTACACTCAACTTCTCTTGCTCTTGTACATAGACGTTACTCACTTCTTCTTTCTCTCTGCTGCCTTCTTTAAAATGAAGATTCACACATGAGAAGCTTCAAATTCATTTCAATATTTTCTACATTGTAAATATATATTTTAAATCTATTGTCAGGATCATAGTAGTTGAATCGTACAATGTATCGTGTATCGGTGGATTTTATATCGTATCGTGTCGTTAAGATACGCTAAGTTATTTTTAAAATAACAAAAGGATTATAATAATTAGTATCTAACAAAAAAAAATCTAAATAACTAAAAGAATCATCGTAATTTTAAATATATTGCTAAGTTTCAATTGATAGCGATGTAAATTTCTTGCATATTAAGGTATTTATCTTAGAAAATTGCGATTTATCTTTGAATTTCACTACTCGTATTGAATTGGAATATATGTATCTCTCGCCTTTTGACTCGTATCAAATCGTAAGATATGCATCGTGTATCGTAAGATACTAACTTCTATGATCTGAATAAGTTCACTGAATAGTTAGATACAAAATCTGACATAACACATAATTGGTATCTGCATTGCTATTTTTTTCTCTTATTTCTGATACCAACGAACCACTTTGTTATTACAAATCCCATTTCATACATTTGCAACATTTTCAAAACATGAAGACTCGAAAATTCCAACTATTTGAAATTGATAATTAGTGCTACTTTTTCGAATTGAAAATTTAAATCAATATGATTGTGATATATGAATGCATTATGAGATTGTTTAATCAATTTTTTATATAAGTTGTTTTTTTTATTTTGGCTTCAAGATATGAAGAAAGATGTGTTCTTCTATTTAATCTAATATTATTTTTGTTGTATATTTTTATTAAGTTTCAAAAAGTAAAAGATTATGATAATTGTTGAACTTTTTATCATTTAATTGTGTAACATGAAATTAAAGTTGATGTCCTGAAAATCTAGTGAGGCGCCCCTCACAATCTTTTTTTGGTGCTGCTATTGTCTGTGTTAAACTCAAATTTCATATTTGATCACTAAATTTTCAATTATCCATTTTAAGTCACTAAGCTTTGGTATATCTTCCAATTTAGTCACTCCCTCTTTTTTTTTGACAACAATTTAAGGAAATTGACTTGAGTGCGTCATTTTTTTTTCCTAAAATCTTCGTAATAATTCATTTTCCAAATATAATTTTGCAATGTAGGCGTCTCGTCAATTTTCGTAAAATAATAAGGAAGTGACTAAATTTGGAGATATATTAAAGTTTAATGACTATAAATGAATAATTCAAAGTTTAATTATCAAATATGAATTTGATACAAAATTTAGTTGCATTTCATAAAATTTATCCTTTAATTTTGTTGTATCTTGTGTGTTCTTCTAGCTATTTTGTTTATATCATTGACTCTGACCTCAATTATATCATAGTTAGGCTTTACACGACATCAAAATAAATTTAAAAATTATACTCACCAATGTTTGAATTCTTTGTTGTGAGATTATTTATGGAAGATCAATGTATTTAGTTTGATATAAACCAATGAATTTCGATAATTTCATGTGTTTTAATAGAGAGAAAATATTTTCTAAATTCTCTCGTATAAGTCAAATTTCGGTAGTCTTTAAAAAAATTCTAGTCAATTAATAATATGAAATTATCTTGAGTTAGGTCATATAAATATTTGAATCTTGGTCTTGATTCTATATAAGTCACTCAGAGTCTGCTCTAGACAGAAAAAAGGAAAAATAAAATAAGGAAAGAAAAGGAAATGAAAGATTCACATTTCAATTTGGAAAATAACAAAATTCATATTTTTGATGAATAAATTTATCATCAATATTTTTTCATTCCTTTAATTAACATTTACGGAACAAATAAAATATATTTTTTCACATAACCTCCTTTTCCCATTTTTTTTCTCTTTTCCTGAATTATTCTTGAGCGGATCTTTAGTAAAACAAATGAAATATAACAAGTATTCTCAGTCAATTGTTGTTATCACTTATCAACAAGTTAATTATCACCTTTTGTACATTGAATGGGAGCATGACAATGTATTGAATGTTATCCACAATTTGCCTTTGTTCATATCTTGATTTCATTTGACAGTGTGGTGGAGCTTTGTTACCGTAATAACAAACCAAGTGGATTTTCTCTTGGGAGCTGATACGTAGATACCATATTTGATACCGACTATTGATATCGATTTTATTATGCATCTTTAGTTGAATTATACTGCATATTATTTGAGTTATTATGCATGTTATTTTTTGTAATGAAATAATTATACATGTTGTCGATTTTATTATGAACCATTAGTTGTGTTATCGTGCATATTATTTGAGTTATCATGCATGTTATTTTTTATAATGAAACAGTTATACATGTTAATTTCTGTACTGAAATAATTATTGTGGTATAACATGCATGATAACTCAAATAAATGTGCATAATAAAATCGGTATCAATAGTTGGTATCAAATGTGGTATATACGAAACATTATCCTTTTCTCTTTTCAGGTTTCAGAAAAAGGTAAATATCTTTCTACACCGACGAGGTCGACTCGATAAAGAAGGGTAAATTTTTCGAGGGGTGACTGAACTTTGTATCAAATTTATTTTTGTCACTGAATTTACAATTATTTATTTTTAGTCATTGAATTTTGATATTTCTTCCAAATTTGTCACTTCATACTTTTTGTCATGAAAAAACTGAATAAAAAATTGACATAGAATGCATTTTTTTACTTCTTATCTTCATAATAATTAATCTTTTTCAAATAAAATTGTCATGGAGGCGTTATGTTAATTTTTTGTTAAATTTTTTATTGAAAAATATTGGAGTGACTAATTTGAAAAAAATATCAAAGTCGAATGACTAAAAATAAATAATTGAAAGTTCAACGACAAAAAAATCAATTTGATACAAAGTTCGATAACCTCCCAAAAAAATTATTCAAAAAATGATTTACCATGAATTATTTTGCACATTTCTTCTTGAGGTGTTTGTATTGCTTTTTGGATCTCAACATTACACTTTATATATTTCTCGAGTAATGAAAATTATTCGCAAGTTTTCATGTTTGGGTTTGATTTCTCTTATTATTATTATTATTATTATTATTTTGTATATAGGAATTTAGAAACTACAACATTTATTACTAAATGTCTCCTAACGGATTCAGCTTTGTGTTTACAGATGATTGAACTCATGACTTGTGAAAGTCATTCTAGTTACGCGGAAATTTTACAAATTGCTCTTGTCTTGAAAAACTTGAATCAATTTGCCCTTCCCTCTAAACTTTTCAACAAAATGCCCCTGTGGGGCCCACTCTCACCTCCATTTACTCTAACCTTGTATCACTTTACTATAATCTCTTATAAAGTCTGATAATTGAAATTTAATTAAATTCAAGGTCTTTTTGAGTTAATGATTTTATATATGTGTATGTTGTGTTTTTAAAAGTCAGACATGTCTTCATCTAATTAATTAATTAATTAATTAGATCTGAATTGAAAAATAATTCTTTAAATTAAAGCTTCTTGGCTGCACCAATAGAACATGAAAACATAATATAAAAAGAAAATTAAAGTAGTAATAAATTTATATTATAATAATAATAATGGGTGAAAAGAATAGCGATCAAAAATATTTTTTACATTGTGCCAAAAAGGAAACGATTTCTAGTGTACATTCAACGATTATGGTATACATTTTTTTATAAATATCATTCACATTTAAAATCTAATTATAAATGTGTAACAAAATATTTAGAGATACCTATCAAATTTTAGTTTTGAGTCAATTCGTAAAAGCACGATGAAGTTTAGAGGTTCAACGAAGAATTATAAATAAAATTTTAAATTTAGTCAAATTTGATAGATATCTTATCTAAGTAACTAGAAACAAATCTGTAATTCTTTTTAATTTGAATATATTTTAATATTTAAAAAATATGTCCAATGTATTACTCTTTCTATCTTTTCTTCCATGTATTTGATCAGATATTTAAAAAATACATCCAATGTAGTACTTTTAATCAGATATTAATGAAATTTAAGAATAACAACCTTCATTATTTTCTAAAAAAAATATGTACAATAGAAGTGAATGTATCATAAATATATAATGTACGGTAGCATTATCACAAAGAAATATAATAAAGATTTTATATATAATTCTAATTTTCATTTTATATTTGTTTACAATATTGGTGCAACCAATAATACTTAATTCTTAATTTGAATTTTTTTTAATTCAGAACTAATTAAATAATTAATTAATTAAATTAAATTATGTTTACAACATACTTATTTTTTAACAACACAAACATACATGTATAAAATCAGTAATTCAAAAAGGATCTTTGGATTAAATATAAACAACAAAGTGTTCTAAATTAGAAAATAAATTACAGTAAGTAATACAAAGTGTCCCAAGTAATACAAAATTAGAGTAAATGGAGGCTAGAGTGGACCCCACAGGGGTATTTTGTTGATAAATTTTGGAAGAAGGGCAAATTGATTCAACTTTTTCAAAGAAGGATAAATTGTAAAATTTCCCTCTAGTTACTACCATTAGACAGGGGCGGATCCAGGATTCTAATCTGGGGATTCAAAATTTACGATTTTTTTTTAGGATTCGAAATGATGATTATTCATAGAAAAAATTATCTTACATGGTCATTTATGCAAAAATAATTTCAAATACATTATCATTTCTGAAAAAAGATAATATTTATGGTCATTTCAGAAACAAATATTTCTGAAAAAAATTCCAAATACAGCTGCATTCCCTGGTTAAACGTGACTCCGCCACTGCCATTAGACTACTAGACTATTTGCTTATTATTATTGTTTATTAATTAAGCTACTTATTTAGTTCAAAATATTATTTTAGATACAAATGAAATCAGATCTTCAACTTTTTATATATACGTTCATCACAAGAGAATTTTCAGCCAAGCTTAGAGCACTCGTCCTTCACTAAATTTCGAATACAATTTCTTATCTAGTATTACGATATAAAATAAATAGCATATACTGAAATTATTTTATTTGAGAAATTGAATATTTTACATTTTTTTGCAACTATATATCTTCAGACTTCGGTGCATATTCTGAAAAGTCGAAATAAATTGTCAACCTATTTTATTTAGTGTTGCATAACAACAAATGTTACACAACTTCGAAATTTCTTTTGTATTTATATGTTACATAATTGTAAATTTGAGAGTTCAAGGTTTTTTCATTTTTTTTATGTTAATAAAGTAAATAAAAGAATGAAACATCACAACCATAACCATAGGTAATTGCACATGATTAATTTCAGAAATACCAGATTCTTTCCATAATAAATGAGAGATACTTAATAAAATAAAACTTATGCAACAAAAGTACCTATGAATCTATTGTCACATACATTAAATATATTAAGGTACGTTATTCAATCAATCAATCAATTTATTTTCAAATACATTATGTTTAATTAATAAATATAAGTAATTTTTTAACCATAGTGGCGAGTGCAGTATGTATCCTTGGTGTAACAAGTCACACAGACTGTAAACCTGATGCCAGTATCTTTTTTGTTTTCTGATATTTGCACGAGTTTAGTACTGGTACGACTAAATACACATTGTTTCAGGATCAAATCAACAGTGAAACATCACACGGCGTGCTTACCGTACTGATTTTGGGGAATCTTTCTTTCTTCGGCTCTGTTTTCTAATTTTACCTCTTGTGTCGTGGAATCCGTATTCACTGAAATAATGCGGGGTTTCAAAATGTCCAGCGAGCAATATTGTTACGCTGTAAATTCGTCGGTACTACAACAAAAATACTGTGCAGACAATACTCGACGCTGTAGCAGCGGTGAGAATGCAGAAAGACCCACTGCTGCTGACCATTTCAGGGGATGTGAATTCTGTGTTGTGTAACTTTAAAAGGAATCAATTCAATTTACAAGCATTCTGAGTATTAAAACAAATTACTTGTGTTTTCAATGCCATAAGAATCACGTGAGAACTACATTTTAAAACCTCCTTTGATATGAAGTAAGTTCTTAAAACCGTATATGCGTGTCTAAAAACGACATCGTACGGCACGGCGCGATAAAGACATGTCACGGTTAAGACACGACACAGAACACAGTACGAGACTGTTCATAATTTGGTAGGTTGATAAAATCATAAAGTTCGCGTTTGCATTTAATTTACATTGCTGGTACGAAAGTTCAATTATTCTAAAACAGAAAAGATCAAAATGTCCAAAACAGAAATACCTAATAATCAC